>DWLS01002373.1:0-18256 GCA_018246255.1 Pachliopta kotzebuea | reverse complement strand
AAAGTGGCCCAAACCATCCACAACCCCCCAAAAAAAAAAAAAAAAAAAAAACTGACCGACAAGGTGCTAAAGTGATAGTGTTTAAAAACATATTGTCACGTATGTTTAATTGCGGGTAACGTGAAAGGATGGGTAGTTGACACTCATAATGTTTCCTTAATGGATCCTAAAAAGGAATGTCACGGATAATCACTTATGGCATAACCTACAAATTTTGTTACTTACTTGACTATCTTATAGTCAATGCCTTAAGTTCATTTTACAACTAAAAAACTTTAAGGTTTTATGCTTGGTATAAATCACTTCTTTGATATTGTGTTGGAATGCATTGACTACTTTCCTTTATCCTTGCTTTTAAAGCGTGACGAAACTACAAGCATTTTTGGGTAGAATAAAAAAAACAATGTTGTTGTTAAATATTTCTTTTTTGTTTATACTGTTCTAATCGATTATTAAAAACATGTTTAAACTTTAAAATTTTCTTTATTGTAATGAAAAGTTATGATAGTAACGTATGCTTTACTGTCTATTACTATATATACCTCTAACTAGCGACTTGTACATGACAACCTCTTCCTAAACATTGTATACATTTAATTATTGCATGAATATTTTATCCAAGGTTAATATCCAATGACTACGAAATAAATGTGCATGATGCATTTTTAAGTTTAACACGTTCCCGCCGCCATGTGCCACTAGTGACACATTGAGAACTGTACCATGGGAGGTCTTGTAACATTGGTGATACATACAAAATTGTCTCATTAGGCGGCATATAAAGTGAGAAAGAAATCAATTAAGTGTGTATTGGCTAACGTATGAGAAAAAAAATGCAAATAAAGTCAATTAAAACTAATTCAACGAGTAAACAGAAACAAACTTTGAGAATTACAGAGCTCTCGGATGACCAGAATTACGTATTTGGCTGCCGGTGAGAACGTGTTAAATCTATAAAAGAAAACAGTCAAATGCATTTATTATAGGCACACAAATGTTTAATTTTTTTGTCACTACCTATAAACGTGTTTAATTTTTTTGTTTGTGTAATATAATGAATATAGAGTGTAATTGTTGCCTGCTAGATAGGCCATCCATCTGATGAAGATCGCAGAGAATCGTTGGATCGATCGGACTAAGAATGAGCCGGTCATCTATTAGGAGGGTTATATTCAGCAGAAGACGGCTATAAGCTAGAGTGATTACGTTAATTATAAATTTTAAAATGTAAAGCAATTTCTAAAGAGACAATACCAGAATTTGGATAATGATTTAGTTTTTCGAACCGGCCCAGTTAGCTTCACGTTACAAATTGTATTAATTCGTTCCGATTATTTTCGATCCGAAAAATTCTCTTTTATCTTCAGATTTTGTTCATTTAAAAAAATGTTGTACATCGCTTAAACTACTAATAAATAATCTAATCGATAATAAAAATAAAAATTTTAAAAATATAATTATGTTTTTAATAATAGACAATGCTTCTGAATTTATGTTCAATACAAATATTATTAATACCTTATGATAAGTTATTTAAGAAAAATAAATATTTTTAAAGAAAGATGTAAAGGTGTGTAAGTAAAAGCAAGTTAAAATTAGGTATTAATGTTATCGGCATAATATGGAACGAACTCATCTACTCCTGTCATATAATTTATGTCATTGTCATACACTATAAAAACAAACGTCAAAATTAATAAAAATCTTATAAAAGCCTTATTTATAAAGTTTATAAAATCGTAATTATATTAATAGACATTAGTATTTTATCAGTATTCATAAAAATATTTGTACATTAGACATTAAGTATACATGGAACTATGAAATTTGGAATAAGTTTTTAATTGCAAGATTATTAATTTTAAATTTGAATGTAAAATTTATTGCGATTTTGATGGTATTTTTAAATTTTAAACCACTGATAGCACAATGAACAACCTTAATCTACCAGACGATTGTTCTAAGCAATGGGAAATTTTATTATTATTGTTGTCATCTGAGGAAAAGAAAATTGATCGGACCAATGAATATGAAGTTGATACAATGAGCTACTTTTGTAAAAATGAAGGCGTAAGGTATAGAATGTATATGTGTTGTGTACCTTTTTAATAAAGTAACCTAAATCCGGTATATGAATGATAGTTTTATATACTAGTTACATATTAGGTTTTATGCCCTTATTGGTTAAAAAAAATTGTAGAGAGGCACATTAATTACTTTAACAAAATGACTGAATGTTGCGTATTAAATATTAAAGGTTTTCTTGACGAAACCTTTGAAGTACTACATTGGTCCAATAATATTACTTAAGTCAAAGCTCTGCATCAATACATAGTCACCTCAAGCCTTATATCTTTATAACATTTAATATTGTATAAGTATAAGAATATTTTAAATAAGCACTTACTACTTATAGAAATATGAAAAACTTATTTATGTTATTTATTTTTGTTTTCTTCATGAATTTCATGTACATCTATGTTTTATTTGTTTTAGAAAAATTATGCTTCAGTGGTTACAACAAATGAAGTGTTCTTATGGAAAAAAAATCAATGAATTGGACACTGCTTTAAAATGTGATAATGTTTCTTTGTTATGGCGACAACGGGGCAATGATAAATTTAGAGCAAACTTGTTTGAAAAAAGTTATAAATGTTATTCTAAAAGTGTAGTTTATGCTAAACATAATGGACCAATGTATCCTTTGGCTTTAGCAAACAGATCTGCATCTTTACTGAAGTTAAAGAAATTTGAGGTAGATTTTAAATTACATTTATTGTTAAGTTTAACTCATACAATAGAGTAGTAACTGATTATTTGATTAAAAACGAAGTGATAGCTAGCCAGGAGGCTTCCATGTGTTGCTTCTCCAATTGCATATTTATGTTTATTTAGGTTATCATCACCAAAAATATATTGCATCAAATATGATATAAGCTAGACTCAATCGACAGAAGGCAGAAGGTTTCTTAGTTGTTATGTACTGTATTTAAAATAATTTTGTGTTTTGCTTTTGCAGGAATGTTTATCTGATATAACATTGGCAATAGAAAGTGGATACCCAATGGAGCAACGTCATAAATTGCTTCTACGTCAAGTGGATTGTTACATAGAACTTGGGTACAGAGTAGAAGCTCAATCTGCTCTCTCTGCTGCAATTGAATATGCATCCTCTCTAAGTTTGGCAGCTACACAAGCTTGTTAGTAATTTTTGCAGTAATATCTTATACAATTAAGCTATGATATACATGTGAGTTCCACCAGGTGGTAAGTGATACATCTGCCCATAATAATGTGGTGCTAGTTAGATGACTAACACTGCACCACATAGTGACTGTCATCTTCATAAATAAGATGTTTAGCCTTCATACCCCAGAATCTATGAAACATCTTTCAAACCAAAACTTGTGCTTGCTTACCGCATGCAGAAACAGCTTTTTACTGTATGTCTGCTGATTTTATAATTTATTGTGTTACAAGATATTGTCAGCACTGTTTAATTTTACGACTATATTGAAACTCTGATATCAACTTACTTGTTTTAATAAAATTTCCAGTGGATTTTGAAAAAAATATTAAAATATTGGAAAGGAAATTGCAAAATCCTATGTGTGACAACAAGCAGGAAGACAAAGTTCAATTACCACAGTGTTATGAAGGGGCCAATGCAGATTTTAATGCTGCTTCAAGTGCTATTGAATTAAGGTATGATGGAACCACCTCAAATTACTTTTTCTTTTTCAAGTGTTTATAATTAACACTTTATTGTTTTTTATTCCTTAAACCCTATATGGTGCTTATCATAATTACTAAAGTCATTATTCATTTACTCTGAGAACATATATTCTATAACAATACCATGATGCTGTGCACCTTGCGTGGATAACATTTTTCTATGTGTAATTATTTGTTAACATCAACATTTAAGCCTTTTTTTGTTCACTGCTGGGCATGAACTTCTCCAATTGTCATCACACTTGCCTATTTACAAGCAGGATTGTTGATGAAGACTAAATAGAAATAGAAATACAGTTATATTTACTTAAAGACTTCTGTAAAGTATAAATATCAGAAAAATTAACATGTACTACCTTTTTTAAAGGAGAACCGACGCTGCTGGTAGATATGTGAAAGCAAATAGAAACGCTCGGCGTGGTGATGTTTTATTTTCGGAGGAACCATATGCATGGGTCACCTTGCCCACTGATAGCCCTGCCTGCGAAATGTGCTGCCAACCCGATATAAATTCAGTGCCGTGAGTGTTATGTTTGAAAGAAACATATTTATATAATATATATAATTAGATGATATGAATCCTGTTGTTTATTAATTTCACTATGGTCAGTTGTAGCCGGTGCTCGCGGAGTGTGTACTGCGGAAATACATGTCGCGCGCGAGCCTTCCTTAGCTTCCACCGCTGGGAGTGCGTTGGCGCCCAGTTTGAGCTGTTCCCCACAATAGGCATTGCACATCTAGCATTAAGGTAAAAGTATTTCCTTACTTTTTTTTTCTTTTTGTTTTTTTTAATTTTTTTTAATTTCTGCTTTTTCATGATATTATTATTCAGGGCTTTTTTTAACTTATATTTACATGTTTTAATACTTATGCTATCTTATTATCTACCATAAGAAAACCTGTACATACACACATGTGTATATAGTGATATTTAAATATTTTTATTTCTGTTATTAACAATATTACATATTCTTTGACTATATATTATAAACTTATTTCTAACTAATTTACATTTTAATAACTCGTTTAAACTATTACTATGAATTTTTAGGCCTCTTTCCTGTTCAAATTCATACCGTAACATCCTATAAATGGGACACTCTGTTAGTATGTGAGGAACCGTTTCCTCCGCAGAATCATTACATATACACGATGGGCTCTCCCGACACAAAACGATTCAAGTATTGGCAAAATCCACCGTAGTCTGTGAATATTTGGGTTAGCTGCCCTGTGGGTCGGATCTTTTTTATTAAGCTATACTCCTCTGCTGCGTTTGGGAAAAACAGCTTTGTGGAGGATATCTTTATGTTGCTGGCAAAAGCTTCGTTTTAAAAGAGATAAAATTGATAGATATAGCCTTCTCAGGGCGTTTTGAAATAGATAATTGTAAAAATCATACAATTGTTGCTATCCATGTACAAAAAATCAAAACTTTTTTAAAATTGGTCAGGTCACTTGATAAGGTTCTATTGCCGGTGTCGATCCATGTAAATTACACTGCTGCGCCATATTTTTGCCACCAAACATTAGTGTACAAATGTTGCCGTGTTCCTGAATTTCCTGAAATTCCTGTATTCCGTTGAAGGAAGTTGTAGTTATTAATATTACTGAAGTAACGAGATTTAACACCTTACGTCTCAAAACAGCGAGAGCAATATGGTGGTGTATATCATCATAACTAAGCGCACATTGTTGTAAGCCGGTGTATTGTATTGATAAATAATAGATTTTCGCAAATTTAAAAAAGAGAGAATAGTTGTGTATTATAAAACGTAATCAAAGAAATATGAAACATACTTTTTTTATGATTTAACTAGTCAAAATGCTATTTTGTAGAGTTTTGTTACTAAGTGCAAATGAAGGCTTCCCCACGGTGCCCCTGCTATCCGCCGAACCTACTACTGCGGCTGAACTGTTCAGACATTATTCTGACGTGGACAATATTCAGATATACAAACAAGACACTCCTGCTTTCTTCAGGATGTTCAATTTGGTCACCAACTTTGATAAAATGAATAACAACGATTACATACAATATGCTTTGGTGAGTAATTTTATATTTGAAATTGATATTATTATAAGCCTTTGTTAGTGCGTGTTTTTTAAACGCGTTTTTCTAACAAGAAGAAAGTCACATGTTATGTATAATAATATTAAGACATGGTAGTGGTTAAAAACAAGTTTAACTTTAAAGCGGTCATACGCGCTAGAAATCCCGAAGAAGCACTAGTTCTCTCCCTACCTTACTCTTGCGTTTCCTTTGATGAAGATAAATATTGCCTGTTTCCGAATCCCGACAGTGGGATTGTTTAGAGGACTATTTATTATTTATTACACCAACCATAACAGTTTTCATCAATGATTCTCTAATGTTTGTTCTCATTATTTGCTATCTTCGTCATCATTAGATTTATTGCGATAATAATTATGTTTTTTTTCTATCTGTTAATTGCATTGCGTTACAATTTTCAATGAATCGCTTTGACAATATCAGCTTTGCGTTGAAAAAGTTGGACATCCTTTGTTTTTTTTTTAATTATTCTACGAGGTGACGAGTCGAGCACTATAATTCAACAGTGACAGGCTTGCCCATAACAACGTGGCGCTTGTTAAGGTGGTATACTTAGCACCATGTTGCGCTTCTCACCTTGAGACATAAGGTGTTAAGTCTCGTTACCACGGTAATGTCATACTAGCTTACTACCCTTAAAACCGGAATACAATAATGTTTACATTTAATTTTGTTTATTTTCAGACGTTATGTCTTTATAAAGGGAACCTTGGCATTGGCTTTTATGAACAATGCGAAAGTTGTAATTTTATTATGTGTTAGTAGTTAAGTAATAAATCGTATATTGAAAATGAACACAGTGTTTATGATTGCAATGCCTTTAGATCATACAAAAGCAGTGGCGTTTTGTGATATGATTTCAAACTGCTTTATATTAAGACTAAACTTGTAACTAAAACTGCAGCAGTGGTAATAAATTAAGCACCTATCTCTAAGAAATATATTAAGTACATTTTAAATTATCATGTCTCTAACACGGAAAACCAATGTATTTATCCTTATCTAGCAAAGCAGCGGGACCAATTTGTTTGAAGATCTTAAAAGGATGTTTGTCTATTGCCAGGCGATACCATAAACTATACATTATTTGCATTAAGTGAAAATAAAAGCGTAAATGAAATATTTATTTCCAGACTGCAACAATGTTAACGATTTATTTAGAAAATTTTACAACCTTTTTTGAGTACCTGCCAAGTAGAGTTCCATACAGACTGCCCAAGCAGCAGCTGCAGTTATTTGCCGCAGCGGTTATATTGCGCAGTCTCGGGCAATTGGTGTGCAACGGTCATGCTACGTTAAGTTTGTCTACAGTGGAAATAAACGATGGTGACAAGGGTAAGTAAGCGAATAACTGTAATGTTGGTTTTTCGTCATTACCAGTGAATTATCAATGTCGATTCGATTACCAGGGCGAACAGTTACAGAGAGAGAAGTAAGGAGAGCAACTGCCATATATCCATCAGCCGCCATGATGAACCACTCCTGTGACCCGAACATTATTAACACGTAAGAAATGTACAGTTCATGTATAGAACATGTACAATTCCATCGATGTTCTTTTACATGTTAAAAAATAGATGAGTTATTTTCAGTATAGCTTTAATAATGTTAAATAATGTGCAGGTTCTATAAAAGTCGACTGATAGTGAGATGCGCGGGCGAGCTTGCGGCAGGTGCGGAGGTGTTCAACTGCTATGGGCCGCACCGCGCCCGTGAGCCCACAGCGCGCCGGCGAGCCCAGCTGCGCGCACAGTACATGTTCACGTGCACTTGTTCAGCATGTCGCGAAACCAGCAAGAGGGATTTCGTTGTAAGCACATGGCCATCTAAAATTTTTATACTATACTAGACGAACCCAGCTGCTGTTTGCTAGCGTTTTTTTTATAACGACTTAAGGCTTAGACGAGTAGAAGCACCGTCTATTAGCTAAATTATCGTGTGCTAACATTACTGTATATCCGGTTTGAAAATACTAAGGTAACGAGACTAAACTTTTTATATTAAGGCTACGAGCGAAATGTGGTGTAGACAACATCACGTGAACAGGTCACCACATGATCTATTTGCTCTTTTAATTGTCATTTTATCGTATTTAAAAATGATGTTAACTGTTGGCTTCTGAAACGGTTGCACATAAGATAGGCGCAGATTCCGTTATTAATACACAGTTCATCTTGTCACAAGATATTGCCTTGTTACCTCTAATAATTGCACTAATTACGGCTTGCCAATCAGAATAGGCGCTGCGACGATAGGCTCCGCATTTGATTACTACTACCAATAAAATTTTATTTGCTTTGATTGCAGCTCCTGTTCTCTGCATATGCATGCCAGTCCTGCAAGAGTCCTGTTGTGTTTAGTGGCAAATGCGCTCGGTGTCAGCAATGTAGTTCCGAATTTCAACTGGATAAAGCTTTATCAATCATAGATCGCGCCGAGGATCTGGCTCTACAAGGTTATGCCTTGATTATTTATAATTTTACTTATAGCTTGGAGTTACCTTTAGAAAGTTGGTAGTAATATTATTACAACGATTATACAATAACTCGGTCGTTTCATATTTAGGTCAACTTTTGCATAAGAACTTTCCCAAAAACATTGGTTCGTTAATATAGATAAGATGATATACACTGCACCATATTATGTTCATAGTGTTGAGTCGGGAAATGTCTAAATAGGCACTAAGAAAGTTAGAGTTAAAGTAGTTGGTAAGTGTCATAATCAGTCTGCGAGTTTAATAACAGACGAGCTACCTCAGCCCGTCAAACGGCTACGAGCAATAAATTGTTTGGCGGCGGAAATAAATGCTGTAGTAGTGCCCACCTAAATAGTCTTCGGAAACAGCAACTACCATCACCATTTTCATTCAATCTAGCACACATTATCTATTACAAACCTTTTACAGAGAAGTTTAGTTATCTTTAAAATGCCAGATTGCGATGCTTTTTTTTACAGCCGAGCGCGAGACGAGCTTAGAAGAGAGATGCAAGAGAATGCAGGCATCGTACAAACTGAAACAGCAAGTGTGGCACCGGCACCACGGCTCGCTTCGCACCGCTGCCGATAGGCTCGCCAGACTATACGCCGACATAGGTAGCAATACGACAATTTTTTTTGTATTTGCTTATCCCTTTTTTAACTGATGAATTAGGAAAGGGTATAATGAAAGCAATTTTAAAATGTACTAATGGCTGATCTAACGGTAGTGTTAGCTATAACTCAAAAAATCTGTTCAGCCAATATTAACTTTGTTAGTTATGTTTTTGGTTTATTTATTAAAGTACAATATAAAGTATCAGTATCTTAATAAACAATATTACCATTGAAAAGTCTCTGATCTGCAGTACTTATTTTCGCCGCTAACCGCACGAACCGGGCTGGGCACTACCAGTACCACGGTGTGCAGTTGAACCTGTAAAGGTCCAAGATCGCTACAGCCGAACTAATATGTGAAGCGCCGACGAAAGGGTGAGCGTGCGCTATAGTTCAGGAGGCGTACATCGGCGCTATTGGCGAGATGCGGCACTACCCGGGCACAAAGATAGCTGAGGCGCCGAGGAGGCGATCAAGGCCGCCATTGTACTGTTCGTCGATACCATCAACGTCACCCAATGTCCGGACTTCACGACTGGCAACATCGTTGCTGCCAGGCTGGGGACCGGGGCTTGGGAGATAGGGGTAGTATCCGTTTACCTGGAGCCAAACAATCCCGTCGGACCATACCTGGACCGGATTTGCTCGGTTGTGGTGAGCTTGGGAAATGACAGCGTATTACTGGGTGGCGACGTGAACGCCCAAAACACCTGTTGGGGTAGTCGTTCCGGTGACCAGAGGGGGGCAGATGTTGCAGCCGCGCTCGACGAACTGGAGATGAATTTGCTGAACCGGGGGTCTGAGCCAAAGTGTGATATCGGAGTGATATTCGCTATTCCAGCTGCGTCGACGTTACTGCTTGCTCGACCACTCTGCACGATCGAGTGGAGTACACTGCCTATAGGGCGGACTGGGAAGAGTTCAAGCGAACTCTCTCCGGACTGCTCGCTGCACTCAGCGTCTAGTGCCATCCGAGGTGAATAATATCACCGAAAAGTGGACGCTATACAGCGTGGTGGATAGGTATGTGGAAACTGTGGGGACTCTTGCGACGAGGTCCTGACGAAGGTTTCCAAGAGGAAGCGGGCAGAATTGCCTTGATGGTCTGAACAGCTCTCTCTCCTCAAAGCAGATGTCTTGAAGAAGAAGGGACGGATTTCAAACGCGAGGCCGGGTCGTAAGGAGTTAGTCTTGCGCGAGTACCACGACGCGAAGGAGGCATACCGCCTCGAGGTGAAGGCTGCTCAGACTCAAAGCTGGAAAAGGTTCTGTGTGAGGCAGGAGCGCAAAACCCCGTGGGACGGCATCTATCGTGTGTTGCGTCGCACGGAGGTTAGGCGTGAGGACGTCCCTCTCGTCCAGGGTGGGAAGGTGCTGGACGCAGGGGTCTGCCAGGACCTTGGTGGAGGTCTTCTTTCCAGACGATGACTCCGTGGAGGACAATGCCGACCACAGTGCTGTAGGAGTCTTAGCTGATGAAATCAATAAAGGAGGCATGGTGAAACGTGTGACCCCTCTTTTACGATGGAGGAACTCCGATGGTCCGTGTCGACCTTCAACCCGAAGAAGGCTCCAGGCGCAGACGGACTCACTGCCGACATCTGTCGTGTGACCATCGACGTGGATGCCAAGCTATTTCTTGCGCTTTCCAACCGGTATCTCGCCCTGTCCTACTTCCCCAGGAGATGGAAGGAGGCAGTGGTCGTCACGTTGCGGAAGCCGGGCAATGATGACTACACGCAGCCGAAATCCACTGCATCATATATTAGTCGCCACTAATACGGCTTATGCCGCAGAGGGCTACGCAGGGTGCTCGTAAGGTACGTGCAGGGATCCATTGGCGACCCAACGTTCTGGACCCTCCTCCTTAATCCACTGCTGGTGGAACTGGAAAGGGACGGGGAGCATTGCAAGGCATTTGCCGACGATGTCGTCCTGATGTTCTCCGGGCAGAGGTCCGAGGATATCACGAGGAGGGCTAATGTGGCTCTCGCCGATGTTCATGCTTTGGGGGTCCGAAACAAACTTAGGTTCGCACCACACAAAACCAAAGTGATGTTGCTGATTAATAAGAAGAAGTACGACAACCCTAGACTGATCATGGGAGGTGAGCCCTTGAGCCTAACGCGTGTGATTCATCCGGATCTACTCGGCTCGAGTATCCACTCGGCCTCACAATTGCCGATAGGCTCATGTTCAACACTCATGTGAAGAACGTGAGCAAAAAGGTTAAGAACCTCTGTCGTCAGCTGTCGAGAGCCGCTAAAGTATCTTGGGGTCTCAACTCGGAGGTCATTAGGTCGATATAAGTGGCGGTTGTGGAGCCGATCATTTGTATGCAGCGAGCAACTAAGAGGCCGTTGGTTCGAAAGCAGCTCGGCGCGGTCCTGCGCGGTTTCGCGCAAAAGATTACGCGAACGCACAGGACCACATCGTTGCATTCGGCACTAGTACTTGCCGGGCTGCTTGTACTGGACCTTCGGGTCCAAGAAGCGGCCGCTTTATATGAGATAAAGCGTGGTCACTCCCGGCAAGTGCTGGGAGACCGAGAGCTTGAGGCACCAGCCAGCTTCGAAGGTCTTTCACACCCGTCTGGACAAATTGGTGTGGAATTCTTCTGTCTTGGAGAAGGTGCGGAGGAAGTCTGACTTACCACTTCGGCAGCCGCTTCAACAACAAGGTGGGCGCGGCGTTCTGCGTCATGCAAGGCGCCGTCGCAGTTAAAGATCGAAAATTCAAACTGGGCAACTTCTGCGCTGTATTCCAGACAGAGCTGTTGGCATTAGTGGAAGCGACAGGGTACGCGGCTAGCGGGTCGGCGCAGTCTTATGCTGTACTGAGCGACTCGCGGTCTGCCCTCCAAATTATCGCCCTCTATCCCTAAGCGTTACGAGTGAAAGAGAATGTTATGAAAGCGAGAGAAAAAGAGAAGAATGTAAGTTTATATTGGCTGAAAGCGCACGCGGATACGGATGGGAATGAGAAGGCGGACCAGCTGGCCAAGGACGCGGCCCTGAAGAGCAAAAGGAGATCGGATTATGAGGACTGTCATATATGATTCGTGAAGCGGCAGCTCAGGCTGAATTAGCTTGAAGAATGGAATAGGCGGTATGTGGAAGGAAGGACGGCATCTACAACCCGGGTATTTTTCCCGGACGTGGTGTCAGCGTTTCGCGTCTTTCGGCGGATGGAGCTGGACACGAGTCTGGTCCAGATGCTCACAGGGCACTGGTGATTTTCCGAATACTTGCACCGTTTCAAGTGTAAGGAGAGTCCCTCATTCCTTTGTGATACAGCGGTGGATCAGACCGTCGTGCACATCCTAACTTCCTGTCCCTTATTTACGGTAAAAAGAATGGATGCCGAAATAGAACTAGGCGAAAAGATTAGCATGGGTAGAATCGCCTCTCTGATGAGTGACGACAAGAGTCGCCCCATCTTTATAAAGTATGCAAAGGAAG
Organism: Pachliopta kotzebuea; assembly: GCA_018246255.1. Classification (NCBI taxonomy): domain Eukaryota; kingdom Metazoa; phylum Arthropoda; class Insecta; order Lepidoptera; family Papilionidae; genus Pachliopta; species Pachliopta kotzebuea. Next base: position 5,896 of record DWLS01002373.1, on the reverse strand, counting down.
TGATAGGAAAAGTAATACATATAAATAAAACTGTTAACGAATATTTTGGAAAATGTTAAAGGTATTAGACCGGAAAGAAAAGAAAAATGTAAAAGAAAGCCAATTATTAATGTAAAATGGTAAATATTAAAAGTAAAAGGTAATAAGGAAAAAATGTATACTGTATACTAAATAGATAAGAGCAAAAATTTAAAAATATATAATAATGTTAAAGATAAATTTATAATGATGTGGAGTTTTTTGGAATGAGAGGCGATGCGTGGACGAGAACAAGGAATAGAAGAAAGATAATATGGAGTGAAAGGATAGAATATGGAAAGATAGGAAATAAATAGAAAAAGGAAAATTAATAAATAAAGAAATCCAAATCCCTTACCCATAACACGAAGGGGAACGATAGTAAAAAAAAATCTCCATATAATATATCTAATTTCCCTCTACGTGAGTGAAGGTCCCGTGTTCTAGCAGAGGGAACATTAAGTACGCTGTTTATTGATGTCATCATTAGAATCAACTGTATTGATAATATGTTGTTATCACATAATTTATTACTAATAATCTTTTACAGGCGATTTTAGCAGGAGTATAGAGTTGATTAAGCAAAATGTTCAGAGCCTCGAATACCAATTTGGATCCTTCAGTGTGGAGGTATGGTAATCTGAATAATGTTTATTGTACTTAAATCTCAGAATCATCAATATAACAATGATATTTTGTGGCTTTGCAAACACCAAACATTTTAATGATAGGATGGAAATCATGTATGAGGACGACATTAGAACGGTTATGCAAAATTCCTAAACACATATAACTACTTTTATGGGTGAAAACTGGCAGAGTTACGGGCGTAACCAAATGCGCTCACAACGTTAACGATGTATTGGAATAATCATGTACTACGAAAAACGCTATCTGTCTAGTCTCTTGGATGAACTCTTGCGCATTATTATATTAGCAAAAGTTTGGTAAAAATTGTTTATACGTTCGAATCCCTGCACTTTAACCGTCACCGTAAATCACCGCTCTATTGTCAGTGAACACAACGTTAAATTAAAGTTGTGTTAGTCTCGTAGCAGATAAAATAATACGCTTAAAACTAACGCTAACGCTTTAAACTACTGAAGTTACGATTTCATGTATACAAATAATGTTTGGTAATGTTGAGATTGCAGGTGGCGCATGAACTGAGAAAACTCTCCGATGTTATGCTGGAAAGGATCATCAAGCTGCCAGGATATTCAGATCATAGGTTAGTAGTTAAATGTTTATAGTCGGCAAATAGTATTGTGTAGACATTACTGTTTTGGAGGAAATTGTAACTAATGAAATTATTGTGGTAACAATACTGCATCTTGTTCTCAAAGCAAAAAGGATAATGTTATGGGAAGGCCTATTACTTACCATTAGCAATGTCCTGCTCGTTTCATCACATAATTTTCTATTACATTAGAGGAATAAATTCTGTATTAATGACAGGTTATATAAAATCACTAATCTAAATCTGTGACAAAGCATCTTTGATTCAGAATTTATTTAAATTTAATTGTATTTCGCCCCCCAGGGACTGGTGTTTAGAAGCCCACAAGATAATCAAGAAAGCTGTTCAACTGATGGATCTCAATTACGGCTCGTGGGAGGTTCTCGTTAAGCGGCTAAAAGAACAGGAGGTCTTTGTCGCCTCTTTGTTGGCCGAAAGCCAAACATCTGCGGTGGTCGATAGTGTGCACCATAACTTACATTATAATCTTAAAATATAAAGGGAAGACCAATTTATAAAGACTTTATCCCGAAGAGTTTAAATTTTGATTACGATGAAATAACCATTTTTTTTTTGTTTCGGGACAGAAATATTCGAAAAGAAACCTTGCCTTCTGAAGAGAAGTCAAAGTTATTTGTAGATTTTTACCCCCTGTGTGGTCGTCTTAACGTTTTGAGGTCACAGATCTCCGTACGGAACACAACCTAGGACGTTAAAAATACTATAGTGATATGCGACTTGATTATCATCGAACCAGCCCTTTCTAGCTTTTTATGATTTTTTTTATTTGATGAAGCGCGGAGACAGGCGAGAATTTCACCGGATTATAAGTGATGCGGTTGACGATAATAATGTGGCGCTAGTTAGAATTATATGCACAATAACACAATGTCCTCTTCATCTAGGAGATATTACACGTTATGTCTCGTTACTCCAATAATTTCTCCCATTACTTTCTAGCAACCGTTCATACAAACCTCTTCATTGGAGGTTATAAAACACATTCAATTTCTTTGGTTTTCATCATTCACCTCGTTACAAAATTTTCTTCACATCACGTGTTCGTACTATGTCAATATATTGCTCCACATCCCTTGGGTTACGACTATTTTCACATTCGTAAATCTCTTCCATGTACTTGTTTCTTTCGTTCTCTTTAGCCTCAATAATAACAACAATATATTTTTTTATTAAATAATTCCGAAGCTCGCGTACAGTAGTATTTTTTTGTATTGGAGAGCACGGAGGGCAGAGCGAAAGTTTCGCGTGTGATTAATTAGTTTCTGATAATCTATTGCAGTGTCCTTACAATACGGCAGGGTTCGATTTGGCATATTTTGGAAAAACCAAATTTATTTAATAGGAAGGTAGTGTTATCCTGTTCGTTTACTTCACACAGGCTAAAGAGGTAAAATTTAATGCATTTTGGAAACAACTGGTAATTATTATTGTCAGTGGAATAACGCCCACTGTGGGGCATAGGCCTCCCTCAATGATTTCCACATCGAACGGTCTTGCGCTGTCCACATCCAATTGGTAATACTTGACTATAAATTTATAATTAAAATAGCACATAACGTTATAGTATATTTTGACAATTTTCTTTAAAGACTTTTGTAGTACAAGTAATATTTTAAAGGTAATAATGTTGATCGTAACGAGGTGTTGTGAGGATATCGTTTAAAATAAATGCTTTAGACGGTCAAATATGTATAAAATTTTAGCTAAATTTCGTGGCGATATAAAACATTAACTGATGAGCAGACATTTTATCTTAACTTTATAGTAAATATGATTGATATTTTAAGATTTACAATGTAGTCCAAGATCGTTTGTATAATTATACTAACTTTTTATAGTGAGCATTCGGTATAGACGCACAAGATTTTTTTATAGAATTAAGCGTTTATTTAAGATTTACAAGGTATTTAGAGGTGTAAGTTACAGTTTAGTAAAGAGTGACTATTGCTAGAATAATATAAGGTTGAAAGATATGCTTTTTTAGATGAATTTAATTTCATTAAGTATATTTTCTTACTTATCATTAGCTACATTTGTAATACCTTCAATCGCGATTAAATATATTTTGTAATAGTAAATATAAGTAAAAAAATAGTGCAGAGTAACAGAGAATCGAAGTTTAATCGAAATATATGTTATAGAAAAATTGAGAGAAATATTGTATTAAAATAACTTATATTACAGGCTTTCGCCGTGGTACTTACTCTAAGGGTGTGTTTAGTCATATTTTTGTCATTGTTATCTACACTGAGTATTTACTTCTTGTACTTTTAAACGGTCATTTAAAAATAAAGATAAAAAATATATCTTTTACTTTCCAGTATTTGGGGCTGAAACAGAAAATTTGAATGTATCGCTATCCAAACAGCTATCACCTGATGGTGACTAATACGCTTGCCTTGCCCTTGCTTTAACTGTTTACAATGCTTTAAATCCGAAACACTGAAAGGTTTTCACATTATTGTCTGGCGGCAGAAATATGAAATGCTGTGATACCTATCTAAAGGATCTCCTACAACAGAAATTAAAGACTGTCCAGTTTAGTTAAGACAAGTTCTTGATTACCAATAAGCCTCTTGGCCCACCTCTCCACCGAGTCTAGTGCTGCAAGATGGGTTTTCGCAGCACCCGCCCAAATATGACAACAATAATCCACACACGACCGGACCAGTGCTTTATATAAAGTCAAAAGCTGTCGCGGAGTGAAATACTGCCGCATTTTGGCAAAGACCCCCAGTTTCCTTGCTGCTGTCTTAGCTTTGGACTCAAGCTATCCGAAGTTAGTCGAGATCTCGACCTCCAACAGTTGGAGACAGTCGGAATTTCCCAAGGACAAACCCCAAAAAGTAGGAGTCAAGGTGAACTGGCTCCTTTTGGCTATGAAAAGACACGCCTGTGTTTTGGTAGTGGCTAGTGCTTTATTCACGTCTAGACGACGCAAGGTTTTTAATATCTCTTTTTGAGTAATGCGGATCTCCGGCATGGTGACGTCACATTGCGGAATTTTGGGCGGAATTCTATTTCCAGCGTCCCGATGAATATGTTATAAGCAAAAAGAGAAGCAAACAAATTCGCTTTCTCTTTTGCAGTGTTGGCCAATGAACCATCAGGGTTAACCAGCGGAGGCAGAGAAGGCTGGCAGAAGTTTGCCTCCACCGACCTAGCAAGCGACCAGAAAGCTCGGCTGCCCGATGGTAGGGCAGTAATCTTCGCGCCTAAATGATTAACTCGTCCCTCTTCGCTTCACCGTGGGCGACGACACCTCGGTTGCTAGAGCCCCTCCGCCACGACAAGGCGGGAACCAGTTCGGGAGGGAGCAGGACCGATTGGTTTAGGTCCCGTGAGTTGTTGTTTTCCAACCCCTCACAGCCTTGAGCACATTTAATTGTTAAGAACTAAAATCGGTTTAAAGAGTTAAATTTGATTCCAAAGAATTTATTTTAATTTTGTGAAATATCGCTGCATGAAACTCTTATACACTAACATAATAATTACGGTTTCCAAGATATTTACTATATAATTATAGTATATTTGAAACCACAAAGTAACATTTTAGAAGTTTTATATAAAACTGATCAAAGCTTCTATATTTTTAATATTTCTTTTGTCTATTTTAGTAAAATCTGTACAATGACAACACATGACAAAAGCGGCGTCAATAAATGACAGAATGAAATTTGTTTCCTGAAAACATTTAATTACGCAAGTGCTAAAAAGTTATTGGCATTTAATTTAACAAAAATGATAGCAAATATTAAATTTTAATACACCATCTAACCGTACACTATCTAAACAAGCACCACGTGCAGTAAATTGTATCACTTACCATCAGGTGAACGCCTCGCACGTCTCATCGAATAAGAAAACTAGTTTGTTCTACTGCTAAATCAATAATATATTGATTAAACTATATGTTAATGAGACTGTAAAGAGAAACAAATTTTTTTCTCCCAAAACGTAAAAGCAAATATCTTACCGAATTTAATAGACAAAAGTAAATTACTTAATGGCATCATTAAGTTTGGAGAGCTTTTGTTTTTACCAGTTGGTATAAATTAAAGCTAAATTACTATTATGATAGTTGCTGAAGCATTTCAGTATTTATATGTGATGTGCAGGAGACAGGAACATTGTAAAACTATTAGGTTGGTAAATGAAACCATAAAAAAACAAAATTTTTACTTTATGATTCATTTAATATGTGTAATAGTGGTTTATGTGAACATTAACATATACTACTATTTATTTTAAGGACCTAATAAACAATCCCCCTTTAAAGTTATTTATTAAACTATACAATATCTGAATATACATACCTAATACAAAATTTTGAAGACATTTTAGATTTTAAATCGTAAATAACCTTTTTGTGGTATTTTTGCAAAAATATGACAAATATTTGTAGAGCACGTAATTGTATTTATGCTTTTCATGTTTATAATAAAAATGACATGGGGTGCAAAGTAATAATTTTAAGTATTAGGCACAAACAACACATGTTCAAATTTGGATGTTTCTTAGTTTATCTTTCCCCCATTTTGACTTTTGAATACAGTAATTGTGGTGCAAATAATAAAACTTTAAATTGTATAGAATATTTCGAGCATGGTCTAAGGT
>DWLS01002372.1:0-18256 GCA_018246255.1 Pachliopta kotzebuea | reverse complement strand
TTACAACATAAGGATGGAGTCTCGCCGTGCGCCTTGTCGTCCGGTGATGAAAGGGGGACGGGCGAATTACGTCATGTGAAAATACCACATCGCGCTTGTCACCTTGAGAAATAAGGTATTAAGTCTCGTCACCCTAATAATTTCTCTAATTTACAAAGCCCTTGAAATCGGAATACTAAAATGTTTGCGAACTTCTCTTCATCATAATAATCAACAGACTGCAGCAGTCCAATGCTGGACATAGAGCTCTCCTTAGGAACGCCAAACAGTCTCCGGAAACAGAAACCTACCAGTAAAGTTACAACTAATTTTTCATAGTACCTTTAAAATTGTTCCGTTTTGATTTTCAAATTTTCACTGTAAATTTATATATGATCGCTAATTTTCATGACCTTACATCAAGCACTTTATTTTAGCTTCAGAAGTTTTTACAAAACTATAAGTTGTATCTTAGCTGAAATTTAAGTTGCATAGAACAGCATCGATCTGCGACTTCTTTTTATGTCGCGAAGTATTTAGTTTTTTGTCTGAATAATGTTATTAAAATGAACTATTTTATCGTTATTAAAAATGTTAGTAATGACATTTGTTTAATTTATTCGTTTGTTTTAAATATATTTGTGTATAGCAAATAAATACATATATTAAATAAATACATTATTTTTCACAGACTTTTTGTAACTTGTTGTTTACACGGTACCTGAAAATTATTTTTTTTTTAACGTTGCATTCGTGTTTATCAGTAAAAAACTCCATAATTTATAGTACTTTAGTACGTTGGGTAAATTTTCAATCTCAGTTTTTAAGTCTAAGATGAAAATATAATTTGTCTGAATCTGTTTCTACAAACACCCATTGATTGTACCTGTTCAATCATATCACACATAATACAAAGATAGACACAAACTGTCGGCCAACTTCAATGGCAAACTTCGGTCAAATTTAAACGCAATAAAAATACAGCGAAAAATGTTTAACATAGAGTAATAAAAAATATCATTGACAAGATACTTCAACACACTGTTTCCGCTTAATCTACTTAAAAATGAAACAGCTCTACATTTTCTGATGTAAACCTAACGAGGGGTTGATAAATTGCTTCTTTATAAAATTTATTACTTTCGATTATAAACAAAATGGCAGAATTTTTAATATAAAATTGTTAATAAATTATTTTATATTTTTTAATGTCAGCTGTGCAAAGATGTTTTATAATTGTATTTACTGCTCAAGACGCCACTTAGGTAATTTTGCGAAATAAGTATGTTTTGAAAAATGTGTTTATATAAAATGACACAAAACACAGTATATTAGGGGTGATACTTTCGTCATTATTATTACAGTTAATAAAATCGTTTCGTCTATATAAAAGGTTTGTTGTCAGAATCGACGATATTATGACCATGAATTACCGTGATGTCTCTTAAACTATGAAGTTATTAACACTCTATAATATATTTAATTATATACACCACTGTACAAAGTCCTTGGCGAATCTATGCCATTTGTATGTCTTTTCATATTTTATAAATACAGAGATACAGACATTTAAGACAAAGATAAAAAAAGCTCTTTATACTAAGCACACAAAAAGAAAACTTTAAAACGTAGACATTCGTTTCTTTTCACCTTAGAACGTTCCAGTATGTTCTAGATTATTAAAAGAATGCAACTGTTGCTCTTTTTATAGTTACAAATAAGCTTTAGGCGATTTTTTTCATTTATTATTAAGCCACAAGATGTCTATAAGGTTTCAGGCTAATTTGTATAGTAACCTTTTGTTAACAAATATTCATGGTAAAAGTAAGTATTGAAAAAATTTTGTTAATAAGTTTTCATATTTTTAAAAAATGATGGACATGCAGAAGATATTTAAAAATATTTCTAACTTGCGTCATCTTACGTATAAGATGTTCTGTAGCCTTTATGGATGAGGATTATGACGGTGAGTAATTAAAATACCGACATAACATTTTAATGTTGTACCTAGAACAGAGCTTAAGTTTATGGCTTGAATCGCTTGTTAAGTATAAGTGTAAAGTAAGAAAATAAATTTTTAATGTATTCAAAGAATAGACTTAGTAAAACATATCTATCGCAAATCAACTACTACATTAGAACTACTTTAGAGAAGACACTTTGCAGGTCTTTCTTGCCGGAAAGCATCTAGATAAGTACCACCGCAGAGATATTTCCATTATAAAATAGTAACATAATAACTATACTGTGTTTCAATTTGATGAGTGTAGTTGCTGGTAAAATTACTGGTGATTGAAGATAATGTGATACTGTTTACATTAAGACAAATTTCTCAACCAATTTAACAGCTACTTAATCTTTTCTCTCATAACATTTTTGTGTATTAAATTCTAATGTATTATCTAACCACGGTATAAATATTAATGCATTATATTATAATTCAATTGTTTAAAAACTTATTACATTGTGCCCCAAGTGAATAAACGTACAGACTTTAACTGGAAGTCGTAATAACTGAATACGTATGTATTTATACTGTTACAATTAGTCTTTAAACGTTAGATAAGGCTAAGCTTACAACTATTATTAATCTTTTGTTTGATTAAACATGGATCTAATTATTTATTGGTTAATATAATTTAACAAGCGATTGTAAAACAAATAAACAGTTAGGTGAACTGTAAATGTTAACCAGAGATAAACAAAGTCTATTGAGACGCAAGAATGGGCAACGGTTATGTTGGCATATTATACGCGGCGTAATATGCTAATACCTAATACGCTTTAAACACTTTAGATTCAATACAGCATTTATTGTTTTTCAGAGAATTTTTCTTGAATCTATTATACCTGTAGATTATAAAAGAGGTTGAACTTACCGTTAACCAAGTCTTTTGACATGATTGTTATTTAAGATACGTTACTTAATAATTCGTATTTCAAATTCATTAATACGTATATAGAATTTTTCTTATTAAGTAAAATGAAGGGTATACATATTTATAAAGAATAAAGATAGAGATAGGAGATAAACTATTTAGACTATTTACTAGATATTATTGTGGATAAAAATCACTGCATTAAGAAGTATTATATTGCTAAAATTTACAAGTTCTTCTTGCTATCGCATGAACAAAATGTATTTTGTATTGACCGCACCTATAAGGAAAAGATTTTCTCTCTCTTTTCATCGTGCATGTTTGCATCACAATCGGTTTTAACTGCGTTAAATTTCAAACACGTTTATGAGGTTTATCTCGAAAAATGTTTTTCTGACAAAACACCACAAAGAGCATTTCACTGCGAACGTCCAGGTGCCGAAGCTTTTTGAAAACATTTTATAACTTTTTTATCGTACGCCGTCTGTTTGGTTCTGAATACTTCCCTGAATCACTGAGACAATTAGGTTACAAAGGTAATAAAGAGCTTAAATTGTACTTGTCTCAAACTTATCAACGCTAATTTAAATTTCAAGATCACTCTTTAGGTAACTTTTTATAAAGTATTAATTTAATTTACATAATGTCGAGTCACCGCTTTATACTAAAATTAGCTTATATAATCAAAGAAATAGAGTATAGAATCTGCCGAAAAACATTACTGTTTTCCAGTTTCAGTGCCATTTTAAATAGCTAGTTAAAGGAAAACTTTTGTTCCATCGAAATTAAAAATAATAAATCAGTATACCAACTAATTTCGAAGTCAATAGAATTTTTTATCATTTGTCAGTAAACTTTTTAACACTAAATTACAGCATGAAAATAGAGTTGAATATTACATAGAAGTAAATAGATTAGAGTTTCTGTAGTCGTGTTTGTGTAATTTGTTGAAAGCGTAGAAATTTATTAATTTATAATGCAATAATACGATTTACATAATTCGTATTATTCAGCGAATATCTTGTTAGCTTTAAATACAGAAATTTCGGTGATAAAATTCGCGGATACATAAAAATAACAGCGGCGCCGGCGCTGTGTTTAGCATTTATATTAAATAGTTTCATTGAACATAACATAAACGTGAACTACAAGGCACACGAAATTCAATAACACTGTTTACATTCAAACGACTCATACTTTTGAATAATTATGTACGTAAAACCCTTAATTAAATTGTAGTATAACTTTATCTTTTTAACAATATTAACTCTGTTCTGAACGGCAGTTTACGTGAGTCAGTAGTTAGCCAGAAGTTAGACATAAGGCCTAAAGAACAAATACGAAACCACGTCGGCAATTTGATTCGTTAGCCTGTTTAAACAAGTATCAAAAATAAAATTCTCAGGTATATTATAACATTTTCATACAAATTTTATTGTTGTTAATAAAATATTTATTTCGATGTCGAAGTCCAGGAACGACCGCCTAATAAAGATCAGACATTCGAGTTGAAACATTTTATCTATAAAAACTGCCGTGGTTGCGCAGCGGTTAGCCAGCTTGTTTTGTACCTGCAGATATCTAGATCAATTACCCAACCGCATAGGTAGAGGAACTGGATAGTATAGGAATTTTTGAACTTATCTGGCCATTTATTACTCTTATATAGGTAATCTCTCTGCACAAGGTGGTGGTAGCAATTGGATGCGTATAGCCGAAGTGGCGTTCTTTGGGTGAGACCTATGTCCAGCAGTGGACTGTCGCAGGCTGTTGATTGATTGATAAGTTAATCTACATTCATATCAGAGTTTCGGCTATGTGAACGGCAAAGTATTTTATGCGACCCTCTTTCATAAGTAATGTTGAAGAGGAAATTCTTAGCCTATAAAGTACAAATAATTTTTACATTGTTTTAATTTTTGATCCGTCTCAATTGTATTATTCATCTAAAAATATTTGTTGATGTACTACATATACTCATCTTTTTGAGTATATATAGTACATCAAATGAAACTTTACTTAACTGTTAGCTTTTAAATATAAAAGTATGAAACTCAAACAACGTAACGTTTAATTCACGTTTAACGATTCTTATGTCGTATATTATCTAGACGCTAGCCATAAATCCTTACGTCATTTGAGCTAACATTCATCTATCGAGCGATTTACATCCGTTAAATAACTGTCTTAAATCATTCTAAAATAATTCACAGCAACGTATTGTTTTTTGTACTTTACAATTACAAATATCTACAATTCGGACAAACGAAACGGTAACATAAACGAAATACATCTTTAACCATCAATTTGAAGGATATGTTTAAGTTGTATGTATACGATTTAGTCATTCACGAGCATTATTAAATATTCAAGTTAAACAAATAAACGTTCTATTTAAATTTTTTATTATTGTAATAAAGTTTGTTCTGTATAAATAGACGATGAAATAAAAACGGTCAGAAAAATATGTTTCACAAGGTTGATCTTTACGTGTAGAGAAGTTATGAAAAACCCCGGAGGCTGTGGATGACTTCCTTTCCATAGGCTTTTGATCTTTTTCTGTAGTTTAGAACAAGCCATTTCATATAAAAAACAGTAATTTTTGCATTAAACGTCTTCGTTTAGAGCTGGTAAATAATGCGAGTTCAACATTCATTATGCATTAAGGACGTTTTAATATTATAATTATCCGTTTGCATATTTTCAAATAAATATAAAAATGGAAATTCTAGTTCTACAGCTGAAAATGCATTCATTACTTAATTTCTGGATTGATCGGTTGTTATAACGTACTTATTATTATTAGCCGTAATTTTTATTCTAATTTATTTATGTTACGTTAAGTCCAATTGAGGACACGGTTATAAGAAAAATGTCTTATTTAGATTCTTTACTCGTGCACAAAAGATATTTGTATAATTATGAACTCTTATTTATATTATTGTTTCATACCTTACAAATAACTACTTTATAAAATATTTACCACTAACAGAGGTAGTGAAATTAATGATTATGTACGTTGTCCGAAAACGAGATTTTTTCGTAAAAATACTGAAAAATATATTAACACTTCACTAAATCTGTATAATAACTACGATTTAACTAAACGACCACACTGCTAACAAAATAGCTGTTCCTCTAGTATTTATTTTTTATTGCTTTTATAATTATTACTAACAAAAAAGATCACAATAATGTAGCTCTTTTAAAAATTGGTCTGGTAATATATAGGAAATATCATAACATGTTAAGAGTCAATATAATATTGATTTCGTTAAATAACATATCTTAGTAGTACTATAAACTTCTGAATAGCGCAGTTGCAATCAGTCGGTCGAGGAGTGCGGACGTGCTTTACTATCTACAATGACTGAAATATTCAAATTGTTCCATTAAACATTAATTAAAAACTTCTAAACATCATTATCAATTTTAAACACATTAATATAACCAAGCATCAATTTTAAACATTTTAACATAACTAAGCTATGAGCGCCTAATTGTAAGTCATACACTTGCCACTAACAAAGTGGCGTTGGTCATATGGTAAATAGGCATACAAATACAAATTGTACTTGTCACCTTGTGACAAGAGATGTTAAATTATTACACCAGCAATAACGCCTTCAAACCGAAAAACAATAATGTTTACACACACCTGTTTGGTCACTGAAACAGGAGCTGAGGTGGTACTTACCAAGACGGTTCCCGGCAACAGAGACCTACTACTAGAATCACATATACACAAACTTGGTTTACAAATTTGTACAATATATTTGCCATATTTGACGTGGCTCACTGGTTAGAATGCCTATGTATTTATTCATGTGTGCGGTTTTGATTGCCAATGCCAACATTATCTCAACACAAACAGAATGGTTTAGTTGATCCCAATATCGTATAACTTGTACTAATATACGTAAAGGAAACCTTCCGCGTATGTGCTTCGAGTATCTCATAATAATTAATATGAATTATGTAGATTTTAACTAACATTATGGGTTTTGTTATTCAATACGTACTTGAGATGAACCAATTACAAAAGTTAATGTGGGTAAAATATTTCAACCACGTATTTTTTTTTTTTGCATAAAAATCTTTGTTCTTAAAACAACATTTACGAACGAAATTATTATTAAGTATAATTTTTTTTTTAATTGTTAATACATTAATAGTTTTCAGAAAAACAAGTGTAAAATAGCTATTGAATAATAGAAAGAAGAGATAAGATTACGTTAATTGTGTCGATTTCATTGTTTTATTTAATTTTGTTCATTTTATGAATTATTAAAATTTCAAGTCGTTGATTCTGCTTGGAACAATAGCTCTTAATTTTTTTTATTAAATTGTTATAACAGTGTATTTGTTAATTAAGCTAGGAAAAGAACAACGTCGACGGAATCGTTGACAACGTATTGTCTAGTAGACAGTATAGCACTCGACTTTGTTGAGATCATGAAGGGTGCTAGAGTTCGGTCTGTAACGTAACATTTGATTTTTGCCGAGAACTGGGAATTACATGAATGGATAAACATAATTATAATGTATATATAATTCTATATAATTCATATTTTAATTTATTTTCAATGTAAATGTAGCATTTATATTCTAATGTTTTCTTTACTGCAATTCTGTACCTTTTAACAATAGAGAATCAAGAGCATTTATTCACTATTCACCTTTTTTATTCTAATAAATCTTATGTTCGGTAGGAAACAAAGCAGCGTATATTTGGGACGTACAGTAATTATGAACGACTTAAAAATTAACTATTACAGCTTCACTGAAATACAAGTAGCAGGGTAATTGAAGAACCTAAACTACCAGCTCAAATGCGAAGTGCGCTATATTCCTAGTGACGTAACCAACACGTGAGTATCATGAGCTTCCAATGAAGCCATTTGTTTGACATAAAACGAAGCAAATGATTTAGCTCTTAAACCAAATCACCGCGTTTACTCAGCACAAAACCAAACGTAAACAGTTAGCGTTATCCGACGGCAAATAAGTTCCGCTTGATGCTGGAATGGAGTCAGTTTGTTATCTGCTTAGCTTCTGGAAAGTGAACATTGTTCGTATTTATTATACTACTAGAGGAAGAGACTTGCGGTATGTTTACGATAAAATGTATCACTTTGTACATATTTATACTATACCTTTATTTACAAAACCTGTTGTAATTTTATAATACATATTATTTATGTACATGTAGCATATAGTTTTTGGATATAACTGTATTATAATTTAATTGACCACATGTGCCCTTGTCGTGTTCATGTTATGAATCTCTGTATGATCAATTAATAGTATTGTTATACAAAGTTGTTTTAACAGCTCGCATAATCTCAGTGTTCGAAAAGCATGATTAAATTTGGTTTGTTAAGCAGAAGGTAATCGCTTATTTGAAAACATGGATTGTGAGTATGAAATTTATGATCAAATTTCATGCAACAGCATCGGCATGGCATTAGTGCCGATTTGCAATCTTATAGGTTTTATTTAGTGTACATAAAAAAAATTCTAGGTGGTTTAAGTCCAAAGTTCCTTTTTAAAAATAAATAACAGGTGTACATTAACATATATTTATTTTGATTTTTATCTGAACCCCCTTTTTAATCTGCTACTCAATGTACATTGCTTTCCATTTCTACGCTCCTCCATTTTCCTTTAATTTCCTCCATTGCTTGCTAATAAATTATTTATCATTGTATTTTCTTTTATTTGTCGATTCCAAATCCGTGAGTCTTGAGTACAATGAAGTTGTACAAGTTGTCAGTAAGACTAAAGGTACCTTCATTCGAAAAAAAATAATTTTATAATATCACGTTGTTTAGACAATTTCGTTATTGCCTTAAGTAAGAAAATAAAATAGAAGATCGTTTCGTTGTAAGCGGCCGGGTCGAAGGTTTCTGGAGTTTGGGATTATTTTACAACTTTTTACCGCACTTAGCTGGCCGCACCGGCTGCCGTTGTCCAATTTTCCAGCTCCGCTGATTCATCCAGGAATTACAGCTACTTTGTATTTGCACGAAGCACATTACTTATCAATGAAACCTGCGCTGAACTCTTTCCGTACACCGTTTCGTTAAATATCCTCCTTTCAAAAACTCAAAATCTGTTATAAGTTTGTCACAACTAAAATTATTTTAATATATGGAACCTGAAAATAGGTTTAATATTTTTTAATAGGTAATATTCATTAATTATAAGTTTTACAATATATGTACATACTAAATTAGTATGAATATAAATTGAGAAAATGTTTCATCAGAACAAAATGTTTAGAAAAAGAAACAAAACTAATACGGTATGTGTGATATATAGAACATAAAAGATGTTCTGCTTCACCTTTTCGTTCAACGATCACGTTTACCAACACTTTAAAAATTACTTAGAATCTAATTTGCGATGAATATATGTATTTTTCATATAAAAAGAGATGTAAATATAAGTCCTCGAATGAAATTTGGAAGCTTTCCAACCATTTCATTTATTTGCTGAAGTGAAATAACAACTGAAATGCTTAAGGATGACAATTTCAGTAAGTGAAGGATATTATAATAAAGTTTATTTTTCATCAACACTACTGACTGTAAAGACAATTTTAAGAGACGGAACTTAACGTTTAATTATAAATACAAGAGTAATAAATAACCGGAAGTTAGTGCCAGAACCCAGGTATATTCATTTAAATATTAATTATGCGCAACTTATAGCTTTAGTCAATATGCCAGAGGCTTCCTGCGTTTTTTTGGAACCATCCAGACCTAGAAATTTAAAATAGATTGGAATAAATATCATCATCACCATCATCAGCCGATATACGTCCATTCTTGGACATTGGCCTCCCTCAATAATATACAATAAATGTACTGTATTCAAAATAACCTGGACCAATTTATGTTATTTGAACCTTTGTACATTTTTCTTTGATATTAAGTGTGGGTTAGTTAAATGCATTTTTTTGTATTATGCTGTTTAAATATAGGTTGTAAAGTAAATAATGCTTTTATTAAACAATTCTTTGCCTCACGAAAGCTAAGAACTTTGATAATAACATATTTGTTTCAAGTTTTATTAAAATTTTCTTGTATCTATTGTCAAAGGACAATAGTGCTTTATTGTAATTGTATTAAATGGTGAACCTTAAAACAAAGTTTTGTTTTTGTTACTAATTTGATTTTAATGTAGTATATCCATTAAAAAAGGTCGGTAATAAGACGATAATGGTATATAAGTACACATTGGGTTTGGTTAGGTACTAATACACGAAATTATCCATTAAAAGCAAAAGGTTCGTTTTTTTTCTGGAGCGATGAGAACTCAATGAAAAGGTTGAGCAAAACGGCCTGTGAAATATTTGGTATTCAGAGCAAATATTTTAATATGACATAATGTAACGGATGGGACTAGAGAGTAGAAAAGGAGTGGCTTATATTGAATATTCTATTCACTGAAGACCGAGACCTTTTTAAGTGGGCTTGTATGTCGTAAAATCAAAAAATTGTACAAGCTCCAGCTAAATTTCTGCGATATCTGTCTTAGGAGATAATGGACAAGATTTTTTTATACGAAAATCGGTATAGATAAAGTTTATATTTTAATTTTACATTCTTTCAGATAGGCCGCAATAACTATGGTATTTCTGCCACCAAACAGAAGTACCTAGATGTAGTTGTCTTCAGGAATAACAGGCGTTTTAGCTAGTAGAGTATTTAAATATCAAGACTAATAAATTTTTATATTGTATGTTGTAGTATTTAAATATAAAGTCTAATAAAAAATTAATACCTAAAAAGGTTTATTTTCTTTTTATTTTTTATTAGCAAACGAATATCAACGGAATTGAAGTTGTCGAAAGTTGTAAATTTTTTATCGCGAAATATATATCGAGCTCTTTGACCGTTTGTTCGTATGCGAAAGGCGTCATTAAACAATGTTCGGTTGAGCCCGTATTTACTTTGTCTACCGCTGACCAATTCACAAGTAGGCATATTAAACAATTCGGCGACTTTTTTAAAGTAAAGTTCGCCTTTTTAATTATAGCTGAATATGCTCAAAGTTCAAGCTCAAAATTTAATATATTTAGAACATTCGCTTGTACATATGTCTCCGTTGGCATGATAGATATCCGTTGGTTTGTGGTGCTGTATATACAATCTTAACCAGCAGAACGTTTTTGTGGGCAGACTTACCATTACCTGAACGCCTCATTGGTCTCATTTTCTCGTTAAATAAAAATGTATATATAAAAGTTTTCATCCGTCAGTTATACTCGTATGCTACGCGTAACTAGGAGTCTGAAAGAAAATCTTAAACTTTGTGCTAAAACTTTATTTCGCTTCTTTGCTGTAGAGAAACCCGAGCTATTCGGTTTTTGTGGGATGTTCCCTTAATAGATTTCTAATGAAATTACTGTATTGTTTTAATTAACAAATCAAATATTAACCTTTATTTTACGAATGAAACATAGTATAATCATGATTTCATAACACGGCGCACAAAATTACCTCTCAGAAACAATATTGCCTTTTGTTGTAAGCAAAATATTTCTGCAGAAGGGAAACAAAATTGATGATAATTTCGCTGGCTGTGACCTTTTTTATTTCAACTGTTTCGCTTTATCCCATTTTAAATACATTTCGCTCTGTAGGTGGTGACGTAAATCTATTTGCTTTGTCGCTGAAAAATGTTTTATTAATATTTAAATAGCAACTTACGAATACATTTGTAATATAAATGTGATAGAGACAATTAAAAATATTAATTAACTTAAATCTTTTCTTTGGAAGAGATCAGCAGATGGTAAGTAAAATGTGTATCTGTATATAGTAATGAGGATATTTACACAGCACCATATTACACTAACCACGTTGGGATTTATAACTATAAGCTCATATATCCAGTAGCTATAACGCTAATGAATCATAATAATATATAGTAGGAAAATAGCTAACTAATTGTTTTAATAATAATAATAAATAATAAAAAGCGTTTACTTGTCTAAAAAAAAAACTTATAACTATGTACATTATTAGAGAGTAAATTAACTTAGGTAATTAGACAAAAAGGTCCAGGGCTCAGAACATTGGCACATGGTGCCAACTTCTGCTATTCTGCCCTGGCCTGATATTAAAATGAAACAATTGAACTATAAATTATCACATGTTTGCGCTTAATGTTTGCTGCATTAAAAGCCATTTACGACAGTGACCATTATTGGTGTGTTAATTTAAAAAGTATGTTACAATATATATAAAACGCTGTGGTAATTAAACCAATAATAATTTACTGTTTGCATTTTAAAGCAGCAAAGTCCTGAATGTCTGCTGATTTTGTTTTGATCATACCAGTAGTTACATCTGTTTGACTGTTACGAAAATAAATCGGTATCCAACTGAGAGCCGGGCAACGGATTCTGTCTTCCCATACATTATGTCAGTCAATCACGGCCCGGGCTTTTGTAATCACACTGTCCGTTGGTTATTGTTCGTTTTTCATCGTGCTACTCTAATACGATTCCAAGGAATTCGCTATTTCCGGTTATTTACTTAGCGGTATTCTTTTTCGAATTAAAAACTGTAATCGATGACGCAGTCCGTTTGATAGGGGATGGATTATTGTTTTTGTTGTTCCGCACATTTATTTAGTAAAAAAATAAAAACTTGTAGAAAAAGAATTAAATATTACGATTACAGAAAAACTAAACATGTAAAATTATTTAACATTACTCGGCATAAATATTTCAATGTTAATAACGTAGGAAATATTTGTTTTTTAATACATAGTTAAAACGAGAATACTTTCCGTAGTTATTGTTACTCTCTAAAATATTGTTTATAGAATTACCATACTTTTATCTTATTCTTATGTTTTCAATAGCAAATGAGAATATTTCCTAAAATCCCGTAATAATGCAATGTCAAAAGTTTTTTTCGTTGTAACTGATGGCAAATATTGCGTTTACCAGTAACGACGGCGGTGCCGCCGTGAGACAAGATTTTAAATCACATTACCTCAGTAATTTCACTAGTTTACATTTCCCTTCAAACCGCAACACAGTAATGTTTCCACTTTACTATTTATCATTGCAATAAGAGCTGCGGTGGTAACTACCTAGACGGTCTCCAGCAACAGAGTTACATATATCACTATTAAAACTTTTCTCTACAATCTTTCATTCGTTTACATTAGGATATCTTTTCCGCGTAATTTTAGTAATACTGTTCTTCACACTGAATTCCCGTATTGTTTATTTATATTTACATGACTGATTAAAGTTTTACTCGCTGTGTATTCATATATTAGAGCGAAATGTTAGCATGCATATGATTTACTTCGTCTTAATTGGCCATTAGTATGTCACGGTTTTCCTACGCAGACGGTTCCATCACAAATAATTCACTGATATAATAGTGGGCACCTTCTCAGAACTAAAACGCATTCATTTAACCAAGAAAGCTGAACAATTCAAACCGCTTCAGGAACCGCGACGTTTCAGGAACCGCAGCGGTGTAAACTAGGCCAGCCCCTCTATACATTTATCGCCGCGGTCTATCTTTTAGTGCCGTGCGATTAAAATGTTAACAATACACTTTTGTTCACGTTAACAATTCTACTGGGCCCATCTGATGCTCATTTTAAACTTTGGTGCTCGTTGTTACTACTGTTACAGATAACTAACACGTACATATGTAGCTCATGCAAAACTTATTTCTATTGAGCAAATTTATATTCATTCGTATAAACGATACGTTCGGCCAATCTCTATAGAGAAAACATTACATAAATTAAAACTATGTGAGGGAAGATAACCTTTAACAAATAAATACTTTTTTTAAATAAAGCTAATTATAGTCTGACACAAATAACTAGTACTCTTTTTTTCTGGTGTTTTGATTTAGAGGTTAACAACGGAGTTGTATAATGTTGTGGATAGTTATGGCAATGGTGATTATTTATTAAAATCGAGTTAATGTTATTATACAATTATTGTTTGTTTGGGGTTAACAAGTAGTGAAAATATTATTTAAACAATTCAGTTAAAATTTCTTTCTCATTATCCTTTCTATTATTATTAGAATAGATCTTATGTCTTACCTCTACATCAGAACTGCTTTGTTTGAAAGTTACAAAGAATATTTGTAGAATCTTCAAAGACTTTAAACACTTTACTTGAACTTTAAAATATTACTGTTAATTCAATAACTTTATTCTTGAGTTGATCAGGCACCAAAATGTTTCTGTAACAATGAAAAGTAATATTATTTTTAAGTGGATTACTTTCAAAGATAATCAAATATTTATTAAACATTAAAAAAATTTGCAAGTAACAAAACATTAAGTTATTTCGATCGTGATACTGTTTAATAATGTACATAATTATAAACAAGTAAAAAAAACCCAGTTATTATGGAAATGGAAAGCGTTTCTTAGTTTAACTAATCCAATTAAGCTTCCGGGGATTTTCAAGCATTAATTTAATTATTCTCTATGGCAAGTAAAGCATGAAATAATGACGGTATCAATTATTAAGGCCAATTTGACTAGCTTTTGTAATTTGCTGACGCTGGAAGTAGCCCTGAATGGAATCTCAACACGGCGTCTTAAGTCATGCTGCGATGATCCCGCTGGAATGGAATATTACGAAACGGAATATTAAATGTAAAAAGGAAACTGTTCCGTCACGTACTTTTCTCTTTGTATTTTACTTTTAATACTTGTAAGCGCAACTTTAACTTAGCTTTTCTGTATTTTAACTTTAATATTTGCCCGTGGAACTTTTTGTACAGTCTTATTTGCTTTTATATTATTTTGTTGAGAATGAGGTTATATTTAATATTACAAAATGTTACGGTCAGATTTTTAATGAAATTTTGTTTAACAAAATCCAAAATTTGTTTAAAGTCAGCGGATATTTTTTAAAATAGAAGGCACGAACTACTTACGCAGCGCAGGTTTGATTCCATACCATACAGTGTAAATCTGTTCCATAAAAACATTACTTTAGTCAACTATGTAAGCCAGAATATTAAGGGAGAGCACGCTTCTTCGTCCACAATCATATTGTCACTTAAACGAACGTAAAATTGAAATTAGCCAATCGAAAAAAAAGTGAGATATTTTCAACATAATAAAATCATATAAGAAGTTAGCTTTAATGAAAAACTGACGCAGCCGCCACCTTTATTGTTTTATCGCTTCCTCAAAGCTTGTTATCCCGACGGAGAACCTTTGTAATAGGACTTCACTAGCGTTCTGACCTGCCCTCCTTATTTAGAGAATGATTCAAAAAAACTTCTTTAAGAACACTCCTTTACTTTAGGAACCCTAGAGACCCTCGTTATAAAGATCTCGAAATTTCTTTTATCGGTTTCCTAATACTTTTCTTATACAAAAGATTTTCATAAAAATTATTACTTGATAAGAATTTTATAGGTATTTGCTGTAAGCATACGCAAGATAAAAAATACGAGCTCACTACATTGAAGACGTAATTGGAATGATTATACAGCATCATAAATCAATGTTAGCTCCTGTTATACTAACAATTCTGTTAGCTACTATAGTAAAGTTTTCATACTGTTATTTGGCAAAAGAGAAGCGCTGTTGTACAAAGATAGACTTTTCCTGCTACAAAGGTAAATAAAGTAACGAAATAGCATTAAATTATTAACAATATTAGTACACGATTAATAATTAACTTAAACGTGATATACAATTATAAAAGCGATATATATTTCAGGATATCAAAAGTATGGACATTAGCGTCAATGTAGCTCCTAAGATATATTGTACTACAATAAATAAACTCAAGCGTATAATTTTATTTTATGGAACCATTAACTATCGCAGTGTAATGCAACATTTTCATCTATAATAGATTTATTATTTTAAGATACGACTTCAAGCTATTTATATTGGATGTAGATAATTTGTACATATCTGGGTAATGCCATGTTTTCGCCATAGTAAGTTGCCTATTATTTTGAAATAGTCTCTTGAAAACATTAAGACTAAAATCAATTTAAAGTACAAAAATTTAAAAAGGTTTATGTAATAGAAGAATTAAGTAACACTTAATATTTTTAAATATTCCTTTTTGTTTTTGGAGGTCTGTCATTAATTACCAACGCCATTAATTATTAAATAACTTTTATTTAAAACTGTTATAAAACCTCAAATATTGTTCATGCGTTTATACACAAACAGCTACTACTAACTTTAAGTTCTTGTTTTTAATTATTAGTTAAATATTGTATAAATAAAAAAGCACATAATACATAAAAAAGTTATTAGTGATTTATTAACTTATTCTTACTTATGTATCATCAGATTATCAGTTCGTCGAGGCAAGGATTTTTTAACACAAGGTGTATCGTTAGTTCATTCGCTGCTATAATACTTTACTATACCATCACTAGTCAGACTTAAGAGCGATGTGAGCTGCGCATACCATATACCATCAACGACACCTACGTTGTGGTTTATCAATTTAACTAGCGCTACAATGTTTTTTATTTCGATAAGACGTGTAAGGCGTTCACCTAAAGAAAAGTAATAAGCTTGCTCATAACAAAGTATTTAAACTAGAACATACTAATGTTGGCGCAGTACTGTTTGTCTGCTACAATAGAAGCTGCGACGGTACCTACTCAGACGGTCTTTGACAACAGGGACCTTCCATCAGTAAAATATTATGAGATTAAAAATTATCTCTTACCATCAAGTGCATTTTCTCATGTCGCTGTGATAAATAAAAAATATTATAATAGTTTTAACAGTTGTTGAGAAAAGCTGCATTTTGAAATAACGGAAATCAGCGGGTTGGTGATTGGTAAACATTTTGTGAAATAACAATGTACGGCCTCGCGCACTCACACCATGACGCGCACCAAAGCTTTTAGTTATCAACTTATGCATTAGCTGTACCCCGATTTTAGTTTATCTAATATACGTATGTTAGGAGATTTATCACTGCAGTGCAAATATATTTCGAGCATAGATCATTGGTCCGATGGATCTTTGAAGAGTATATTGAAATAGGTCGTACGAAGATTTTATAAAATTAGCATTTGTATTAATAACCGTATACCCTGCAGGCTGCGTGGTGGATAAAATAGCTATGACATTTTTTTTGTTAGTAAAGCCTGCAGGCCCACATGTGGGAAAATTAAGTGAACTGTTACTTACTTTTCAGGCAAATCTATCAATGAAACTTTAGTACATAAAAACTATAATTGAGAAAATTAGTGAATGTTGGAGTTTATGTATTTCACCGACACTTGAAAACGTGTTAAAAGTAAATGAAGTTATAAATATTTTCTCCATTAAAAATACATATAAATAATTACAAACTATTTAAACTTATTCTTGAATGCATAATGTATGTTCTCAAAGTTGGGACTATTAATATTCTTTATTTATTTATGGCCTTGTAAAACTCTAATTAAAATTGACCTTGCCAAATTATTATTAATATTGATTTCAGTAACAGTAAACAAATAAAAAAGGTATAAAAAATATAAAACAAAGTTCTCTTTGCTCACAATAATTGAAAAAATATAGCTTTATGTTTTCCTACTCATGTTAGAGAATTATCTCTGTCTCCGATTTTAATTTCAATAAAATAGAAATGCTACAGAAACTTCCTTAATTAAATTTAGCTCTCGCGGAAAAAATTGGAAATCATTTTAGTAATCTTATTTTGATGATATTAAAATTATTTTTTTGAGTGCCGAATTGAGAAATTGGTGAAATGAGTAATATCCTAATTTAGTGTAGGGCAGCTTGAGAATAATATTAACAGGTCGTAATATGAGGTCGCTATTCGACTAGAATCGTGACTATAACCTTCTTTGTTTTATGTGCTAGAAAATCTTCACAAACCTGTCTTAATGAAGGGGGGCTATCTCGACCTAAACCCCTGCGAACCTTGGAGTCTATTAAATAAGATGAGATCTCTTTAAGAATATTACACAGACAAAAAAGTTTAATTTTTTAATAAAAAAATTAGTTATTCTAAAAAATCAATATGTAGTTCAGGTCCTACTAAAGTTTATGATATTTTAATATTTTCAATGATCAGACAATTTTTCTTTATCAAATAATTGGAATGTAAATAAGGATTTTAGTACAATTTTAACTAATTTTTCTTGTAATGTAGTATTTGCAAAAAATACATCAATCCCTGGGGTAGTATAAAAGAGGGTTAGGGTTAATAAGGGTACACGCGTAACACTAGCGATAATCCCCTATTTTGCCTCTATTTTTCACTATCCTGAACCTTCTCACAATGGCAAACACTTCATTATTTTTTGCAAAAATAAAAAACTTTAAGAAAAAAAGAAAAACAGTTCCATAGTCAAAATTCTGACGCCTTTTACTAAAATATCAAC
>DWLS01002371.1:0-18257 GCA_018246255.1 Pachliopta kotzebuea | reverse complement strand
AATGGAAGAGATTATTACGAGAATCTTTTCCATCAACAGAAAATTACGCAGAATTATTAACAGAAATGCTTAACAGAGCATTCCGTGGTGAGTCACTTGAACTATATTATTTTTCGAAAATTAATTTACTCAATCGTTGTAAAATATTTGGGAAACAAGCTGTGGACTGCATTATATATGGAATAGAAGACACAGGCGTTCGTAAGTGCGCAGGCTGGGAAATTTGAGAAACCAGAGGAGACTTTAGAATTCTTTAAATTCGTTAAAAACCACCAACCACGAGAAAATCACGAATACAAAAGAGGTACTCAATCAAGAGATACGCGTTACTTAAATACTAATCCACAATTGGCCAGCGTATCACAGAGATTCAATAGCGTGATAAAGCATCGGAATAAGGACAATCTGATCTGTTTTCATTGCAATGATTCGGGGCATATGAGTTGGCAATGTCGTAAACCTATTAATAAATGTGCAGAGTGTAACTTTCTTGAACATTATTCAAGTAATTGCCCTAAAAAGACTGGATCTGATAACACTAATAACAGAGACGTCCCAAGTAACAATAGTTTTAACTCCACGAAAAACGTACTCGAAGTGTTCCTCGACGATGATGATGGAGATGACAAGTATAAAATCGGAATTTACACCTCCTGTCAGATAGATTTAGGAAGTCAGGCTACGCTGATCCGTGAGTTTGATGGTCGGAGGCTAGAAATTGTGTGGGAAACAGTACGAGGGCCAACGTTGAGGGGACTTGGTAACGTCCCCCATGTTCCTGTAGATAAAGCTTTTGTTACCATTGAGGTACAAAACGTAATAGAAGAGCAAGTAGAAGTTTTCATCGTAGAAAATGCGCTTATTGATATGCCAGTTTTACTTGGGCATAGTTTTACAGAACGCCCCGGTTTGAAAATTGTAAAAACGGCGTCCGAACTACTTATTGAAAAAGTTCAAATGACTGATAATGTTAAATTAGGACTCGTCTCCAGCAATGATGTCAAAAGTCCTTCTGAGCGTTTTCACACTAAAAATGATTTTTGACCATTCTATTGTCATTATATGAATTTTGAAATGATATTACAAAACCATCATAAAATAATGTGGTAAAAAAAATTGTGGGTAACTTGCAAAAAATGTTATCAAATGAAACTAACGCCATCTCTTAACTTGTTTATTTCAAAAGAATGCTGTTTTTGCGGCGCGTCCGCATTCGCCGCCTGCCTTCATGCGACTGATTGTACGCAATAAATATTTACAAATTTATAACTACCTGCGTTTTTCGACTAACTTTTGATGCTATTGCGCCTTACTGCTGAACTCCCTGAGTTATTCTGAAACAAATTTCACTACATTAGTTAAACCGGAAGATTATAGCCATACAAAATTAAAACATTTGACTTTTGTATTTTATGTTATTTGTAATCTTAGTATACTGATTTTGATCATGTAATTCTTTAGAGTATTTATTGGAGAGAGGATCAAGACAACTAACGGGATCCGAAGCTAATCTCACCTGTTTGCTTCACAACTTTAGTAATTAACACAGCTCTGGCTTTCCACCAACCTGCATTATACCAGCGTGGTGGGAGACGGCCTAACTCCCCCCATTATTGGGAGAGGTTTATGTCAAGCAGTTGACTTCTCTATCGACTGCTGCTAGTGATGATGATGTCTTAAATATGTATGATTGACTCTACGATCCGCTTCACCACTGAGTTTCTAGCAGTTTTCATCTTTGCGTTTGCGGCGAGAGTTATATTGTGTTTTAATAAGAAAATTTAACCCTAGTTTATCGATCAATAATATAAGAGTACATCACTAGTTAATAGACGATTTTTACAATCTGTCATTCAGCTTGTTCCGTAACACAAAATTTCTTCAAACAAAACTATATACTAAATATACTTAATTTCATTAAAATTAACAGGTCATGGGCCCAGGCCTGCTGTTTTTGTATAATCAAGTAGTGAAACTAATCTGTGCAAAAACTTGTGAAAAAAATAAAATAAAACGTAGTTCAATATAACCTAAAAAACGGCACGTGTTTTCACATCTTCATAAGCAAAATGTCGTCAAATAATACGATGGCACTGATTGAAAAACTGACGGGAAGAGAAAACTATCCTACATGGAAATTTGCAGTGCAAACCTATCTCGAACATGAGGAATTATGGAGTTGTATCACAGCGAAACCCGATGATGAAATTGATTCGAAACTTGATAGAAAAGCGAAGTCGAAAATTATCTTACTAGTGCATCCTATCAATTACGTACATATTCAAGAAGCCAAAACCGCAAAAGAAGTTAGGAATAATTTGGCCAAAGGTTTGACACACTGAGTAGGTCTGTTGAGAGATCTGATCAATACAACGCTTGAAAATTGTCTGAACATAGAAGATTATGTTAACAAAATCATGACTACTGCTCATAAATTACGGAACATTGGTTTTAAATATGTAACATATTATTGTATGTTGATGATGGGCTTCTACTTTCAAAGTCAAGAGATTCATTGAATACAGTAATGCATGATTTAAAATAAAATTTTGAGATAAAATAATGTGAACCAAAGAATTTTCTCAGATTACAAATTGAAAAATGTGAAGGATATATCTTTATTCATCAGTCAAAATACATAGAGACTTTTGTATAAATATAACATGCAAGATGCTAACTGCAATAATATCCCAATAGACCCACACACCACAAGTGGAGAAGAGCACTGAGTCTGTGGACAAGAATATTCCGTACCGAGAGGCAGTTGGATCTCTCATGTATCTAGCTGTGGTAAGCAGACCTGACATCATGTATGGAGTTAGTCTGGTGAGTCGGTATCTCAATTGTTTTGATCACACTCATTGGAATGTCGTAAATAAGATAATGAAATATTTAAAGAAAACTAAAGAATATGGCCTGTGTTATTCATCATCTCAGCAAAATAAAATTGAAGCTTATAGTGATGCAGATTATGCAAAAGACACTACCACTATAAAGTCATTAACTGGGTGTGTTTATTAAAAATGGAGCTGCCATAACATGGGCAACACAACGTCAGCAGAGTGTTGCTTTGTCCACCACAGTGGCGGAATTTATGGCTGCTTGTGCTGCGACAAAAAAAGCTTTGTGGTTCAAAGAAATGTTACTGGATATTGGTGAATTTAATCAGGACTGTATAAGCTTATATATTGACAATCAAAGTGCAATTTGTTTAATTAAAAATGTGGACTATCACAAACTTTGTAAGCTCATTGATGTTAAGTATAATTTCATTAAAGAAAAGTATAATGAATAACAAATAGATTTGAACTAAGTTTGTGCTAAGAAACTTTATGCTGATATATTTACCAAAGCTCTGCCTCGAGATAAGTTTCAATATCTAAGGAGTACAATTGGTGTTAAGAAATTTAAATATATAATGTACTTATGAAAGTTAATATTAATTCTGGTCAGGGTATGCAAACTTGGTTGTGTTTTAAATTACAATATGTAATTAAGTGAAAGGGTTAAAATTTGGTGAGACTGTTGTAATTAGAAAATTTAACCCTAGCTTATCGATTAATAATATAAGAATACATCACTAGTTAATAGACGATTCTTTCAATCTGTCATTCAGCTTGTTCCGTAACACATAACCTCTCTAAATAAAACTATATACTAAATATACTTTATTTCATTAAAAATTAACATATTGTCATAAGAGAAAAGCCGATAATGAACAAAGGAAACAATTACTGATGGATTGAAATAGGTATCTGTTATACTCGGATAACGGATCCATTAATCACATATAGTTGATAAACTATCCATAAGGAGCCATTGTATAACCTTAGTATATAAGAAGCTTGTATTAATAAATAAAATCAGTTCTCTCTCAGTTTTTATTAACTTAACATCTTGACTTGGGACAGTAGTCACAAGCTTTATTTTTAAAAACTCTTCCACCTGATGGCTTAAGCTAAATCGAGTCTAGATTTTTTAATCTATTAAGACTATTTTTGCTCATTGGTGCTGTATGTGTTTGTATGCTAGTGGTTGTGATTCGTAGGTACCTGTTGGCGAGCACGGCGCGAGCAGCTGCAGCCACGTCACCTGGTCGGGGCAGGGCGAGAGCCTCCAAGCTTCGCGCGTATGGCATCGGCACATCAGCACCGCTCACGCGCCACACCGGAGCGTCCAGCTCGAAGAAAGCAGGCGACTCCATCACCCGCGCGCACACCTCAGCTCCGATGCCTACAACCACGTTAAGAAATTCAATCTTAGTACATAGGAAAAGAATATGAGGGATTGAAGGGGAACAAAACGACTCACAGGACCCAAGCTAACCACACCAGCTCACAATGCAGTTTGCTAATTAATTTATTTAAAGGCACCTCTGTCTTATGAGAGGGAGTTTCCATCGCAAGGGCGTAGGGATTTGGACCTAGCTGGTAGATACAATGTTTATCAAATAATTAATCACGTTTCACCGAGCACGTAGTTGTATATATTATATACAAAATTTTATTTCGAGTAGTTTTAATATAAATTCAATTAATAAATGTATAAATTAACATGTGTTGTTTTACTTTAAGTTTTTAAAATTAAACTTCACTGCAGTTAGAAATTTACAGATCAATATCAGGTAAGTACAGGTCTACACAACACGGAAACACATGCCAAGGGGTCTACGACACAAAAAAGTTTGGGGAACTCTGATGTAAACCATAAAAAAAACACAAATCCCTCTACTATTAAGGAAGCTTACGGGTCATCTATCAAGTGATGATGATATAGTATCATTTTATATAACAGAGACTATTCGGACTTGATTTGCTTTTTCATATTGGCATAAAAATATTGTTACAAGCGTAGAGGATAGAGTCAAAAACCTTGGAAATTTCAGCGTTAATTTATTCACGACTCACAGAAACAGGGAATCGATGAAATCACAATTTTCCTTTAAAACTTCACGAAACACTCAAACACAGATTCACTAATACTGAGCACTTTAAAGAACTTTACTGTCACTATAACACTTTCACTTTCACTCCGCGTTCACTTAATCTTCTTTGTAATTCGCTTAGGACTTCTTCACACCTCCCTCTCCACCGTAAGACTCTCCTTATACACCCCGAATTTCGATCTTCTTTTCGTCATTTTATTCCAGAACTTTCTCGATAGTCCGAATTATATAAATTTCATAATGGAACATTCTGAATGTTGTTTGGAATGGTTGATATATGAGGATTTTCTAAGTTATTATTATACTAAAAATTTTGGGTTTTAATGAATAATATTCTATCATAAAGTGAAAATATTAAGTTACAATAGAGACCAAGGACTATATATGGAAATAATTAAGCAAATAATAATAGAAAAGTGGAAACGTCTGGATTGTACTCCCGCGGATTGACTGTTTGTATAGAACGGACATACTTTTGAATTCATCTTAAGATCAGATTTATAACAAGCACCTGGTAATATAAATAATTTTTATTTGGATTCTACTATTATTACTTATGGATGTGACTCCGACCAATTCAAAATATCAAAGAAGCGGCCTTATGACAGAGAATAATAAGATATGACAACATTAAGACAACACATGGCGTCGGCCTTACAATCGAGAACAACAGGCTGTATGGACTAAAGTCTTTTGCCTTTCCCTTCAGCAATAAATTAATCATCATCATCATGTTTGGAATCTTTATGACATATTTTCGCGAACGTCATTTTCGCTACTCTATTCTGGATACAGCTCGATTATTCTTCGGATATGAATTTCGCCTACTCATCAATAGATGATGTCGCGACAATATTAACCGATAGTAAATGATGTACAGTATGTACTTATAAATGTAGCTAAGTTTATTATCGTATATACAACACCAAGTTATGGTTAGTGCATTGAGGAAATTAACACTACGGTATAACCTTCATAGACAGTCTCAGGGATTGGAAACTAAAAGTAGCGAGGCTATCTAGTTTACTTTCTTCTTGCAGTACTATCTATACTGAAGTAACATATACTATTTACAGGCGACAATACTTTAATGTTGTAGTAGACCTCCTAATGCTTGCAGAACTGTAAGAAGAGTAAATGAACTCACCAGACTGCGGCCAGCCTTGTTCCACTGTGACGAGGTGGTGGGTCTTGGAAACCGATTTGGCAATTGTTTCAAAGTCCAGCGGCCTCAGAGACCTCAAGTTGATCACTTCACTTTCAATGCCTGAAATGATTTGGACAAGTATGAAGTTAGCGCACTTCTGAAAATGAATGGTAACACTATGCGGAGCTGTTTACTTACAGAAATTGTCTTAAACGGTTCTCCAAAGCGTTTTTTTTTATTAAATTACTAACAGAGAGATTCTTAAGTTATATAATAAGCAAAAAGCAGTGTTTTGTAATGACCATATTCAAAATTGATCATAATTTTGGTGGTATTAATAGACAAATAGATTGTGGATGTTGCAGCTTACCCAGAATATACTGGCTTTCATATATTCATAGCTAAAAATACCAATGTTGTTATGGAAGAAGATTTAATACATTGGTAGTGGGTAAGATGGGAATTAAACCATTATATTACTTTTGCTATCTAACTCACCATTTCCTGCTAGTTCATTGGCAGCTTGCAGAGCCGTATCGGTGGCTTTTCCAGCGCAAACAATGGTGATGTGCTGTCCGGCTCTCTCGATCTTCGCTTTACCTATTGGCAACACGAAATCATCGGACAGGGCCTCATCCGACATAGGGAAGGGAATACCATACAAGATTTCGTCCTCTAGGAACACCACCGGATCAGGGTCTCTGATCGCTGCTTTGAGCAAGCCTGAAAGGAAAATGGACGCGTTAGCTGTATCTATATAAACTATAGCTCTACTTATAAGGATCATTATCCCAATCATGATGCCATTACAATTTATTACCAAGAAATGGCAAATTGATATATCGCCTGCTCAAAATCCCCACCAATTTGCATTGGGCCAGTGTGATGGGAGATAGCCCAGGCTTATGTTCAGCAGTGGATATTTATTTATTTCTTCTTACACCTAGTTTAAAGGCGGACTTAATGCCATTGACATTATCTTACACTCTACCTTGGGTGATGCAGAGATATTATGAGATAGGAAGGAACATTAAGCAAGTAAAGTAAAAGATTTGTGATAATACATATGTAATAAATAATATTAAATTATATCACAGTACACAACATTAAATTAGACACATAAAATAAATGTTATATACTTAATATAGATATATTAATAATACATAACATACACATACATATAATAATAAATAAACATAAGTATTTTGGTACATACAAATTTATTTATGAGGACCGAATTATGACTTTATTTAAAAGAAGTCCCTGGACTTTTGATTTAAATATGTTCCGATTGGTAACTGTTCTGATTTCGAGATGCTGCGTACTCCAGAGAAGAGTACATTGGATAAAGAAGTGGACAACATCAGAAGTGTGCGAAGAGCATAAAAGAAGCCGGTTATTAGTTGAACGGGGATTTTAATCGTGGTTAGATACTAGAAACGTAAAATAAGAGGTGAGATAAGAAGGTGGTTTTAGAGATGTCAGAATAGTAAATAGTGTGTTGAGATAACGCAGACTTCGCCGCTGACGGATAAGCAACCACTTTATCTATCGGCTGATGATTGGTAAGCTATTAGGATAGCTTATAGAAACTTAAAATCATAGGAATCTCAAACTTCTTTCTAATTATGAAAAAAATTATCTTATTAGAGTACTGCCATAGTTGGTATTAATCGTAGAGGTAGATACTATAATGTATAATTTCTTTAGCATACCTTTGGCGTCTTCAGAGGAGTAGGGCATGATCACTTTAAGACCGGGACAGTGGCTGTACCAGGCGCCGAAACACTGTGAGTGCTGAGCTGCGACCCCCGCTGCTGCTCCGTTGGGTCCTCGAAACACAATGGGAACGGGCACAGCACCCGCAGACATGTAGTAAGTTTTGGCCGCAGAGTTTATAACCTAAACCAATTGAAGCATAAAGTAAATTCTATTAATCTAGTCTAGGGGAGAGGGATCTTTGAAAAGCTACATAGCCTTCTGAGGGGAGATCAAGTCAGGCTTCAAAAAAGAGTGAATAGGCATTTGCTAAGTTAATGCGCTTCACCATCATAGACCACATCATCACTTAACACTAGATGGGATCAAGGTCAAGAAAAATGTGGACATTTTTACTCTCTAAAACCCACTCAGTGGACCTTCTCAGCGTTTCGAGAGAACTTGAGATCTCTGTTCTATACTGACATAGCCCGTCTTAGATATTCTAGTATATATAAAGTGAATATTTTCTACCATACAGTTGTGAATATTCTTAAAAATGGAGATTATCATCATCAGCTTAGATTTAAGTTTTTTAAAATTAATAATTTTTTCTCAAACAAGGCGCCATCTACAATACTACCTTATCTTTGCTAATTTCATACAATAGATGTGTTGTTTTTAAACTGCCTTCAAGTTTTATTTCATATTGACAATTGGCTCAGGTCTCATATTAAGGATGATGATGTATCATCAGTCTACAAATTGAGAGAGACCTATGCAGAACAGTGATTAATTTTCAGCTGATTATAACGATGACGGATTTGGACTAATTTCTATGTCCTACTAAAATCTTCTCTTTCTTGGCGTGCGTCCGTGCAGAATGGGATAGCGCTATGCCAACCGAATTGCTGTATATAGCTATGGTAACATTTTGAATTTAACATTTTTTTCATTGTGAGTGCAACGGATTGCTACTAGTGATGTATATTATACTACATATTATGATAAATATTATGTGTTATTAAGTAATATGACCTTTTGTTAATAAAAATTGAACTCACATGATCAATTGCCTGCATGGAGAAATTAAAGGTCATGAATTCACAGACCGGCCTGAGCCCAGCGAATGCAGCACCGACTGCTATTCCAGCGAATCCCGCCTCTGTGATTGGTGTATCTATAACACGCCTGTCTCCATATTTCTTCCAAAGCCCCCTGAAATGGAATTGTGTCAACTGTACGATTAAATAATATACTGTAACAGTACAAAAAGAAAGTAGCCGATAATTTTTCAAAATCTGTATAGAAATATTAAGTATATTCAATAGTTATTTAAGTACAACCTTAAATTTGGCTATCATTATCAATGTAATGCCTTCAAACTGAAGTTTGGTGAAAAGTATTATTTTTTATTGTTTGCTTTGGTTGGATTGGGCCAAGGATTGATTATCGACCTTGACTTTTTCAATTTTAATTTATTTCCTATCATCCTATTTCCTTCTTTCATACTTATACTCCATTTCTTATTTCATTCTACTATTTTTCCTTTACATTCTTTATGCAGGATGTAAAGAATTAATATAGTTATGAATATTAAATTACAGTAGTTAGTCATGTAGAGAACATATTCTGTGTTACAGTTTAGAATTCCTTATATTCGTAAGAAAAACTTTGCTCTCCTTTATAACAGACAACCATCCTTTTAACTTCTACATAAACACTATTTTGTTTTATTCTATTTTCTGATGTCATTGTTATATGTATCTTTTAATATTATATAAACTCTCTGTATATACGCTGTGTATATAAACAATGGTGGTTCAAACCGAACAATACCTTGTCTTTTAATAAATGTAACATTGTCTTATTGTTCATGAGTCAAATATATAGCTAATAACGAGTAATATATATATGAGTTGTAATATTAAATTTTTAAAATCAATAAATCTGATTAAATTTTTATATTTGTCTGAAAATATATGTATAGAAATTTCTTTTATTACAGACAAAAAAAAGGGTAGTACACATAACAAAAATATGATCTGAATCATTACTTAATTACATAAGTTTCATAAATTACATTAAGCAACATTATCTTTACAAATGCTTCATCCCATTTTAACGGTGACAGTCTAATTTACATTAAGATAACTAAAGTGTATTCGCTAAGATAATTAACATATTTGACTCACTACGCAGTGTTTTGAGTACATTCATTGCTGTTAAATATTCGAACTAATACTTTTTCCTAAGAAAAAATTCTCTTTGTTTGTAATATTTACAATATTCTTTATTTATTGCATTTCAAAATTACTGGTGCCTAAATGAAATATCATCAAAAGGGACAGGAGTTTTTGGGAAAATGAATGGTTGTCACATTTAAAATTATGAAATATTATCGAGTTCGTTATAATTCCTATGTAGTATAGGGTGTTATGGGTCCCATACAACACCTAACGGTACCAGAGTCAACTTCACATGGTCTCCATACACCTTGCTAATCAATAAACAAGGCCCTGGCTTCCCGTCAACCCGCACCAGGCCAGCATGATGGAAGATGGTCCAAATCCCTCGATTTTTAGGCAAAATGTCTATGTTAAGCAGTAGATGTAGATCATCGGATAATGTTATAATTGCGACTAAGAAAGTAGATGCCGAAATCGAACTCTTCGAAAGGATTAATGTGGCAAGCATCGCCTCTCTGATGAGTGATGACAAGAGTCACCCCATCTTTATAAAGTACACTAAGAATATTGTAGAGAAAGTCCTAGAAATTAATAAAATAATAAAAGATTAGTACGAAGTGAAAAATGTAAAACGTTTAAGGTGTAAGAAAATGTAAAAGAAATAAAGTAATGTAATAAGTGTAAAATTGAAATTGAAAAACTTAGTAAGTAAGGAAAAATGTATATACAGCGTAAAAAGAAAAATAAAACAAATGATGTTAATGTTAAAATATAATGTTAAAACTATGACAAAAATTGTAAAGATAAAGATGAGGCACTTTTTAGATTGAGAGGCTATTTGCGGATGAGAACAAGGAATGGAAGAAAGATAATATGGAGTAAAAGGATAGAATATGGAAAGATAGGAAATAAATAGAAAAAAAGGAAAATTAATAAATAAAGAAATCCAAATCCCTTACCCACAACACGAAGGGGACGAGGTAACAAAATAATAATAAAAAAAATGTTATAATTCATATAAACATATATATTATACTATATAATGAAACTGTTCCCAAGAGCTTTGTGTTGTAATTTCTTTTTAAATTCTGGAGTCTCTGAGATTTTTAAATCTACTTTTTAAATAGACTTTTAAATCTACATTACCATAGATTGAGCATTGACTTACTGCAGTCAATACATTTGAACCACAGCAGACACACAATAGGACTGCCAGAGTATTACTTAATGAATGATCATATACTACTAAAGATATTTGCTATATCATATTATCTAAATAAAAACAAAAGGGACCAGGATATAATAAATAAAGCACTTTTAGCTAACTTGGTTCTATATAGTTATTTGATACATTTAAATTAAACAACATAGGTTTTTTAATCAGCCATTTGATTTTATACTATATAACTTTTCTTGTTACAAAAAGGAGATTTTTGCTATGTTGAAATATCTTTCCTACTGTGTAGCAACTATATTAGTTACAAAAATATATGACTTCATTAATTCTGAAGGATCATATTAATTTTTTTAATAAGCAGCAAATGTTCAATCATTTAAAGTAAGGAAAAACTAATTTAAAGCAATAATTATATAATAAAACTTTTTCAGAAAGTGATGATTATGGAATTGGCAGTGTTCTTTAGTAATAAATGATAAAATTATAACACTTATTTTCTCTGTGATATATTTTTATAATTTGCTAGAGACATCTCTCTGAGCTTGGGAATGTTGTACAGGTATCACATAGAGTAATAAAAATGTAAATGTTTTTAAATGAAACAGTTCAAAATAT
Source organism: Pachliopta kotzebuea (assembly GCA_018246255.1). NCBI lineage: Eukaryota > Metazoa > Arthropoda > Insecta > Lepidoptera > Papilionidae > Pachliopta > Pachliopta kotzebuea. Next base: position 6,486 of record DWLS01002371.1, on the reverse strand, counting down.
TATTTTATACACATAAAAGATTAATTAAAAATAAAAAGATATGATGATATATGAATATGATCGCTATAGATTTATATCTATCAAAAGAAAAAGGCTATAAATATTCCTAAAAAATTATATTTATTTTCTACATTTACAGAAGGAAAACGATTAAGTTAGGTTAGGAAAATCAGCACAGCTGTCAACAAACTTATTATGTAATAATACACAAGAAGAATTTGAGTGATTTAAAGTTGTTTATATTATGAGGATAATGCCCAATTTGGCCTTGTTTTAGGGACAGAATTAGAAAGGAAAGGAAAATATGAATATAAAATGATACCTGCTGACTTTATAGGCACCGTCATATTGTGCTACTTCTTCGCCAAGAATGAACACGGTTTCATCTCGTGCCATCTCCTCGTCTAAGGCTTGGTTTAAGGCATCCCGGAAGGTCACGGGCTTCGAGGCCAGAGCTTTGGATGTAGAGAAGGAACGGCGAGACAAACGAGTCAACAGGCTAAACACGGCCGGTGTAGATTTCAACGCCATTTTCACTTTAAACTTTCATAAATTATAATATCACTTTGAAGCTCTAAAAAGAGCGTTTTGTTGTAAATTTTATTGAAAATGATGTTAAAATCTTCGTTATATCGGAGTGAAGGATGAATGGAGGTCGCGCTGGACCCAAACGTCAAACACTGCAATGACGTCTTTTACAAGTTCACAGATTATTTATATCTCTTATTTCAACAAGTTAGGGTGCCCACTACGATTCACATTTTTTGCTCTAATATATTTAATTTTCAAATATACAAAAATATTTACAAAATCACAATTCGATTTGGAGGTCAGCGACATAATGAGGTGCCTTCCTAAAGCTGATGCTTGGCAGTAATTTTGAGAAATCTCTTTGTTTATTCTACGTAGCTATGAGACGAGCATGGCGTTTATAATGAACACTGGTCTATAGCAACGTGGAACTGTTTAAAATATCACTACTATATCAGATCACACCACCATGTAGTACTTGTCGCTTTGAGACAAAATGTTAAATCTCGCTACCTTCGTCATTGCACTAGCTACAGCGCTCTAAACCGGAATACAGTAATGTACTACAATTTACTTTTGGCCAAACCATATTACTATTTAATAGTGATGTCGTTAGATGGCATAAACATTCCGGAGTTTTTAAAGTCGTTTTACGTTATTCCTCGCCGTTATATTTTCAAAAAATATCCTTAATTATCTACCAAGAGAATGGTATCGTAATACTTTGTTTCTTAGATTTATTGAGATCCGGGACAGATCCTGGACGGATGAGATTCATTGTAAGACTGTAACAGTCAAATTGCGATTGCAAAAACCTTTTTCGAGAATTTGCACGGGTTGGGTGTAAGTAAAAATATAGTAAATAATATGATGCAGAATTTTAAATTAACTATAATACATGTTACCAATACATCGAATGAAAAAACTTTTCTTGTTTATTTTCATACATAGTGGCATAATGTCCATGTTAATTAGATGGACAAAAATTACATGCGTCTGGACATTTTAAACACTGCTTTTGTAATATTTAAAGACAAAATATATACGTTGGCCTGAAGCAACGAGGGATACAGTTAGTGCAAAATAAAAGTGAAGGCTAGCCGAAAGCTGTAAACAGATCAAGGGCGCATATAATCATAAAAATTTGAATGTGATGTCTTTTGGTACATATTCGTGGTAATAACTTTATTATTGTGCATTTGTGAGACAATTTATACAAGTATTAGCTTTATCTGCGACTTGTAGTATTTTTTCCTTAAGTATGCGTATCAATAACTGCCACGGAAGTTCTTTGAATGGTTTGTCCAATAATTCACGTGCCACAACGGTTCCCAGTAAGACGATATAACACCGTCAATTGGGTAAAAAATTCATTGTTTATTTTATAAGAATGAATTGTTTAATCGGAAACTGCGTCTTTTGTATACGTATAATTTGTAGAATGTGTTTCGAATTTTAGCAAGGTCACCCTTAGTTAGAAATATTGCGTTTCTTTTTTGCCTTTTCGTGTACAGTAAGATATTTTCTGTTTTTAATATAAAACGCAATTAATTTATATATAACAAATTACACTGTCTAGATATTTCTATGGAAATATGGCGGGATGATTAAACCTCGCAAGACTTTCGGCAGTTTACAACCTTTTGAGACAGCTTTAAATAGTTTCGGATTCGTATCATCAACTTTACGATACGGGACGATTGTCTGCGACGACTCTCTGTCCTCGGGAATTTATGAAAATACAAAAATAATATTTAAGTGATTTCATGTACGGGTTTATAACCGAATTTTACGAGGACTGCAAGTTATTTGAGATATTTGCTCTAATAAGTAATGATTTATTTATATATACAAACGGGTATATTATTTTAACCTACGTCTGTTTGAGAATTTATTAAAAAATTTCAGGCGCAAAAGTTGCTTACATATTTTTAATTTGATATGTTCATCTATTGAAATATATTTATTTTTTCTAGTCCATTTACTTTACAGCTTTGAACATTTAACGACTTTTTATGGTCAATCTTGGTTTGTAAAAGGAGAGTGATTGAATTTGATATTATTTCCTTTTTATTAACATACGTTTAAAAGGTATTCTTGCAGTTATTATTTCCCTACAACGACCTTAATTTCGTTAGTGTTTGGAGACTGTTAGGCTGAAGATGGTTACTTTACTATATAATCGATAGTTATATTAGTACTCAATGAGATTATGTGAAATACTTTCCTAATGGTAATAAGGACTGGAAGTTGTTAGGTAGTTATATATCCATTCTTTATAAATATCATTACATAAAATTAAAATAATAAATTCCCGTTGATATTCCTGTAGTATTTGCAAATTGATAAAAAGTCCACGAGTTGTTGTCATATATATGTATAAAAACAAATCCATTGTTTAATTAATTATGTTGACAAAAGTACACACGAAGTTAGGTGTTTTTGTCAAATATAATAAAGTACGCTCGTGAGATTTTTTTATATGAAATGACGTCAAAAATCTAAAACGTGATTGATATTATTAAATTTTTACACGAACTGTAATGAACTCAATTTTATACTAAGTAACTTGCTGACTGTTATTAGTGGTATCTCTGCAGAGTTGGCAAGCAGTACTTTGCAAATAATACTATTTTTTCGTTTTTAGGAAGCTGTAGCTAGGGAAATTACTGCAGTAACGGGATATAACATCTAATGTGCCATCGCGACGAACGTAATATTGTACTTAGCATACAACTTTACCAGCATAATATTGTAATTTTCAGTTTACGCATCATTAAGAAAACATCCAGCTAATTCCACACAAAATATTAGAATTTTTATCATATAAAGAATATTTTATAGTTTTTCTTATTATAACATAGATCAGAAATGAAATATTAAATCTAATTACCCTGATAATTCTACTACCTACATACATCGGCTTTCAAATCAACATATTTTGTTAATTTAAAACTTATTATGATTGTTTTGCTTTAATAATTCAAAAGCATACACTTATTTATTGTTTGGTACGGTTTATAAAGTTCATTCACATCTACACATTTTTCATTAATTATGGTATTTTTTTGCACAAATGAAATATACATTCCCTAAAAGATTTCCTCCGCTCGTGATTGTGCCTGATCCTGTATAACCATTAAAGAAAATATCAGTTTCAATAAAAACTCTGAAAACTCTTTAATTAGTCTCCCATACACGCTCGTAAATATTTGGACGCGCGGTAGTGATGTGAAGTATAAAGAATTTCAGTAGATAATAACGAATTTTTATGTATTTTTTAAATCGGTTCTATATAAGTTAAAATATTATCAACGCTTAAGAAGCAGTAAATTATAGAAACGGGTAAAGCTATCCAAATAACACGGGCATATTGAAAATCTGCTGTTTTTCTGCACTTACTCTCACATAACCTGTGAAACAATATTTATTAGAACAAGAAACAGTTCGATGTTGGTCTGTATTAAAATAACCTTTTTTGTTAAATCCTTCTGTCGTTCGATCACGTTCATATAGAGAATCTGATACCAGTAGCACTGCTATGTTCTGAGTGTGAATATATCAAAACGTGCTCTGGACGAGTAAACTAATCTGCGGCTTTATCTTCATTCTGTTATTTAAAAACTAGGGCAAGTAGCTTATGGTCAGTAAAAGAAAATATCCATTTGTGGGTAGATCACTACGCCGCGGTCAAAGTACTCCACGCTACAAGGAGACGTGTGAGATCGAAAGTTTGCCGGATCGCAAGTTGCATGGCGAGAACTTCTCCCTGCCAATATTTATTAGCAACATTACTCAAAGTTTGTATATCGTGATGGGATAAACTCTACAGTTTGCTAGGTAAACGTTTGCCTTGCCTAAGTGAATAATACTTTTATTATTTCATCGGCAATGTTCCTAAATTATTTGCTTCGTTCATATAAAATTATATTTAAAGTAAACACATGACCTTCTGAAACATATAACTAAATCTAGAAAAAACTGTAAAGTCCGGAAACGTCATATCATTGTGATAAATATTATTAAAACGCCTGTTAAAAAAATTCCGGCAATAAGTAACCGTATTACTTTTGTCGTGTTTATTTACTGGAAGGATTATCTTTGATTTATAAAATCTAAGTTAGATTACGCTGAGAAACACAAAAACTTAAATGAATTTGCTAGGGTCTTTCAATTGTTATTGCAAATTGGTTAACGGTTTTTAGACTATAGCCTTGGGGATATTTTCCCTCGTTTGAAATGTCTGAAAAAGAATTTCGGTAAAACTCTTCAATAACTTGTCTGTTTTATATAAGAAAAAACAAAGGTGTAATTATTGAACAAAATTATATATTTCGTAGTATGTAGAAAGTTCATCTTAACATCAAAGGCCGAATTAGAACACAAGATTCAATGACACTGAAAATTAATTCGGCAACTATTTGAACAATATACTACAAGACGACGCCGCACCTGAGCAGACTAGAAACTTGGGCGAATTAATTTCGCGCGGTGTTTACTGTTAAGTGTTAATTTTGAGGTTATTTCGAGGAAGGCCATAATTTTGAGTCATATTAAGAAAATGATTACTTATCTTTTTTTTTATTTGACGTGGCGACAACAAGTGTAAGGCTTTTACTTGGTGGTAAGTGACACTTGCCCATAACATGGCGCTGGTTAAGATGTACAAAGCACTACTCTGCGCTTGTCGCTTTGAATTGTAAAGTGTTAAGTCTCGTTACTCTAGTAATTTCACTAGTATACAGCACTCTTCCAACAGGAACTCAGTAATATTTCCACATTATTGTTTGTCGGCTGTATAGGATCTGCGGTGGTACTTACTTAGACGGTTTCCAGTAACGGAGACAACCGCCAGTATCAGTAATTTAATTTACAAAGACTGGTTTCGTTTTTGGTTGGTAATCACAAGCGCAGTAAGTTAATAAATGTTGTTAAGCAGTTAACTTGTAGTTGAGTCATGCGGCATTATTTTTTTTGGAAAGAAAGTAGGCAAAGAGAATAAATTACACATGATGAAAAGTGATTACTGACGCCCATAGACGTAACACTCATAGGGTCTTCAATGCATTGTCTTGAAGGATTGATGTAAGGCGGCTATGGCTATCCTTTGACGTAATAGGAATAAATTTACAATTATAAAATAGTTGAAGTATTGGTTAATAGCAGGTCTGCCAAACAGTCACTATACTAGCAGTGGGTATGGCTGTTGGCGTCATGACGGTCAAAGCCACGTCGTTTAACTATGATTACTTTTCTAATCTCTGGCAACGGGAAATCTGGGAAGATCGTGCGATGTCTGACGCGGGGTCAGCGGCCGACTAGTGTGGTGTAGACGTTTACAATACGCGGACATATGATTTCAAACAAGGGTCCATATCATGGTAAGTGATCACAGCTGTTAATGAACATATATATTTTATTATCATGAGTCATACATATCTCTTTATCGCGGTAATTCCTCGACAGGACCATCAATTGCGGAAAGAATAATGTGTGAACACATCTAAGTCATACTTCTTCATGACTGAGGGTTGTGGTCATCATTTGTAGTGAACCACACGACTTCCTTGTCAGTTATAATGTAGTGGTGTTGTCATTGCTTTTTCCATTCCACATAGCAGTCCGATGAATGGTCATCACATAGATATGTAGGCTTTCCTTATGATGTTCTCCTTCATTAGTGCAGGCAGAATTCGAAACTGGTAACTTCGAAATGAAAGGCTCTCGTTCAAACCAATAGATTATCACGGCCTTATGAATATATGCTTGATGTTATTTCATCATGTTGTTAATAAGTGTCCAAGATTTCTCCAAACTACCATGGTCACTGTACTGACGGAGTTTGATTTATACCCCTCGGTCTGGTTTGATGATGGTTAGACGCGGAGTTTGTCTTGCCTCATGTCATTGTTATAAATAACCTTAAAAATATCTAATGACCTTATTTTTAAGGCT
>DWLS01002370.1:0-18260 GCA_018246255.1 Pachliopta kotzebuea | reverse complement strand
CTTAGTGCGTAAACTGGGGATGTTTACAACATAAGGATGGAGTCTCGCCGTGCGCCTTGTCGTCCGGTGATGAAAAAAATTTGCCCACCTTAGTAGTATATAAAAAAAAAGAATTGCAATTACAAAAAAAAATATATTGATAAATTCAATACACAATTGAGGGTCTAGATATAAAACCCGTGCTCTGCTCTCGTACGAAGTTTGTACAAAAATCATTCGTGAATATTAAAATGGACGGTGCATTAATATTAGTAATAATTAATTGGTCCAGTAAATTTGCCGCGCGAGTGGCGCATTTAATTGCATTGGATATTTGGGAAATGTGAATAATTTATTTTGCATTGATAAAATTTTATCTCGCGTACGTATATTTTATTTAGGCGGTCGTTTGGACGGACGGACGGACGGTCGGTCGGACGGATGGGGTGGCGAGCCGCATTCGGCTGCGATGTAATTACCGCGCTCCGATTCCGATAATGCGCTCGCGGATTCGTTATACTTTCATTTCAATATTGTATTACACACGCGGCCGCCGGATGAAGCCTTTTTCACATTTATTTTCATTCTATTACGGAAATTAAACAACTAACTACACCTGCGTCCGCAGATAATGAAAACTTAAGAAGTTTTCACAGTTTATTGCGGACGTTATTCTTTTAATAATCGTTATGCAAAATACGGGCTACATCAATACGGTCACTAGTGTGAGGGCACAATAAAAAGATTTACTCCAATTACGGGTTCCGTAGGTCGGTGGAGTGGGCGGTTTAATCGCGCTGTAAAAAGTCCAGATCGTCAGTAACGAGGTTGTAAAACTGGACCCCATGTCCCGTAACCGTAACGGCCAACTCGCGCCGGGTACGCGCCCGAACCCAACGCCCGCAACTAACCTGATCCAATTTCATCTGTTATTACTTATAAAATTGGCCATAAGCTCAATACTTTATTTGAAATTCAACTCGTCGCTGAAGGTATTCGCTGTGTATTCGGTCGTCTAATTCTTATGAAATGTAACAAAAATGCATTACTTGGAAGTACATTAGAGCCTCGCATGTTGCTCCCCAGCGGGGGTTCGCGTGCGATCACCGCTGCGGTTACTTTGTTCACAAAATGAGCCGGTTTCGTTCCATTTAATAAACTCTATTTACATGTTTAACTTTACGATCAAAGAAATACTATTCATCATCGTAAACGTTTGAAATCGAGTTTTACCAAAACTAATTTACTTTTATTTACTATCAACTACGGTTGTCATAATTACTGTGATCAAGTACTAAAACGTATGGTTTTTATTAAAACGTTTTTCGATACAAAGTTAATAAAATCTTTACATTTTCCGAAGTGAAGGTAGTGTATAATTGATGAAACTGTAATTATAATCCAAAAAATATATATTTATCTTTCATTTTATATATATTCGTGTCAAAAAAGGTAACTTAGGGTGCAAGTAAAACAATACACGCCGTGGCCCCCGGGACATTACGTCAATCTTTCCGTTATCTCATTGTCTATGTAGTAACACTGCTGTAGCTACTGTGCTGTTGTAATACGAGCCGACAAAGCACGTTTACGACTTGAATGGGAATCCTATCGGAGGTTTCCCCGGGTATGTTATTGTTTTAGAGAGTACTCCTAATGTGAACGTACTGCGGGGCAAGCTGTCGTAAAAGGGTCTCTTTATTACGGCGACCCGGAACGGGGTCGGGGCGCCGCCGTTACGGGCGGTCGTAACCTGGGACCACCCTCGGCGCGTTTATATAAATTTTCATAAAGCAAAATATTTTTGCCGTCGCGCAATCTGTTTATGGGAAGTTTAATAAGCGCGGCTTATCAACGTTGCCGCGGCTCTGGCGCGCCGCGATGGGAATCGGCGTGACGTGAACAATTCCTTGGACGCACTCGACTCTCGCCGACACTGGCCCCGGACCATTTACATAGATAGTGCTGATATATTACATGTATAGGAATGATTATATAGAGATGAGTACACAAAGAAAACGTGTAACTAGAAAAAAAAAACGTTTTCATAAAGTTAGATAGTAACTAGAATTAACAACGCAAATTCCTAATGCGGTGCAGTGTATATTCTGTGACATCTACATCATAAATACCGTCAATGTTATGGATACTAGTATTTACCATTAGGAAAACCTGTTTGTGTAATTGGTGCATGTGACTTGTTATTACATTTAACAGAGTTTAAGAAACCATAAAGTACAAAAGTTAGTTGAAAAATATTTACAACAGGGTAACTATTGCATAGATCTTAAACAGGCAAAGACTAAAATAAAAGTGAATGTGTGATTATTTTTAACATTAGGCAAGTTTCAAATAAGTAATTATAACGGTATACATTAAGATATGTTTAGTTTAGTTTAGCGGTGATGACATTGACCTCTCGACCCCGGTGCTGACGCAACGGGTGTCACCGCTAGCATCAATCACCGGCTCGTTAGTTACGTTTTGTGACCTGTAGATCCCGACCCTAGACAACCTCGTCCGGATATTTGAATTTAGATTTTGATACTACACACTCTACCACAACCGCCGCAGCATCTTTTCATCTGAATGAATCAGTTTGTTTATAACATGTTGATATTACATACATTTTTATGATTAATTAAACTAACAGCATTGATTATTAAGTTTCAGATTAATTGTTCTAGAATATGTTCTACTTAAAAAAACGTTGTTCTACTTAACGTAAAAAGTGTTATGTATTTATGTTTAATTTATTTACTATACTACAAACTATGTTAAAACATTTTAGAAAATTATTTCTTTTTCAGACATATCGCTCTTAAAAAGTATGATGTTAATTATCATGGAAATTAAAAATATTCTAAAATTTATAGAGAATTTATAAAATGTAATATAGGAGGAGGAGCAATATTTGGAGCTTATATGAATATATGTTTCTTTCTATTTTATATAGGTGTTGACCTTCAGTACGGATTCAATAAATAAAATATGCTAGATACGAACATAGAAAGACGAAGCGTTAAATTGTTGAATTAGTGTGTGCAATATATACGTCGCATGATGTCACCCGGCAAGCTTCGTGACTACACGACTAACAGCTAGCGGCTAGCGTGGCGCCCGGGCAGGTCTCGCTTCCTTATTAGGATTCCGTAAGTGATTGACGAACTCCAAAACTTAAAACACTGAAAATTATGATAGAACGCAGATTTTGTAAAATTAAAAAAAAAATTAAGTTTTCATCAAAATTTTATACACCTTTTTCATAAATTAGACAATATACTCTGTGCTACGTCTACATTGCAATTATGAGTACATTTAACATATATATGTTAGAAGCTTAATTGAACTGTTGATGACTTTAATATAGGATTACGGAATTGAACATAATTAGGAATCAATATTCCGACTGATCTAATACGTCGAAGACAAGAGCGGTCTGGAAACAAGCTCAAAGACATCAGTAAAGTCATTTCAAGGCAAACACGACTTTTAATAATAGATAGTGCATGCAGAAGAAAATGCTCTGTTTTCTTACATTTCAATAACCACAATAGCCACATAGTTTATCTTCCACATTAAACATGTTTTAGATTTTTCATTTAAATTACGATCTGCTCTAATCACAAGCATCATAATATATATCATTAAAAGAGAACATTTTTAAAATAACGGAAATATATTTTTCTCTTATTTTTGTGCAAACTATATGAATCAAGCAGATGTCCCCTCGAATGTATTTTATATATACTTATCTGAAAAATAGATGTCAATACATATTATTTAGAAATAAGATGGTAAGTACTAAATATTTGTTGAATGATGTGGAAAATGGCATGTGACAGCGCCATCTGGTGCCATGATCCGACAAAGGGATAACCAGTATAAATTTCTATATAAAAAATATATATAAATGCCAATAGCGTTTATGAAATCTGTCGATTGGTGTTGTTAGTGTTTAGCGATCTCATACATTAAAACATCCATTTCATGTATACGCAAAATGATTACACATTCTAGTTTGTTTATTTTACTAACTGCCGCCGTTTGCAAAGTTTACAAATCTTATTATGTGAAAATATATTTTAATATACCGACTTCCTATTGGCAAAGATCCAACGGGGAAACCCCTCTACCAGACGAATTTGATAATTAAGGATTTGAACGGGTGTTGTGTTGTAGTGGATCCCGTAGTGTGTTTCTTACAAATATTTATGTTGAGAGGTGCGATGTATCAATGATGTCAATACGCCTACAATTTTGTTGAAAAGAGACGGCGATGTTAAAACACGACTCATATGATATGATTAATTTTGTGATGTACACCGCCGCCCTTATCAATGAACAAGGATCTTCAAGCTTAAGAACTTAGCTGTCCTTTCATATATTAACCATTTTTAGATGGGATATTACATCAAATATTTACTTCTCAAACTATACATACCGCTGATGGTGGAAATATTATCATATAAAAAATTACATGAAATTGAAGATCGCCACAGAAAACGTTTTGCTTTTATTTGACTGAAAGCGACCTATAACAAAACAGATAATTATTAAGTATAAGTGTAAGTAAGTGCGCATTTCTCTAAGTAAATATAAAATGTATATAGGTTTTGCTAAATGAGAAAGATTTAATATAATGTTTATACATAATATAATTAATTTACACATACTAATCGAGTCCATCTTGAGCTTAAGGTGAGAGCTTTTCGTCTCTCTCGATAATACTTTGCTTGATTCCATCTACTGGTGTAAAGTTTCTGACTTGTGTCTGCTTTAGGTACTATGAGTTGGATTATTGTTTTCCTACATTTAAAAATAAAATAATAGATTTATCCCGATGGGTTTGAAAGCTATTACAGAACTAGTTTACTTCAAATCCGCATAGTCTCAACAATGCTCAGGACCAACTATTTTGAACTATGACCTCCCACAGTTTCGTCAGTTCATTATTCTTATTTCTTACTGTCTTGGCACTCCTAAAAGTTTATTGTTGAGGCCTATTAGCAGCTATACCTTGATTGCAGCGGGATGTTACTGAGGATATGTAGAAGTATTTTTTATCAGTCTTCATTTCTGTTGTTTCATATATAATATTAGTTCTTATTCTTCGTATATATAATTTTAGTTCTGAACAAGAGTGGTCTCAGTATTTTATTCAAAAATACGTACGATCATCAACATATCTCTTGTCATGAGACAATAAGTACAAATGTAAAGATTTTTTTATTTATTGTAATCTTTTTATGTGATTGATTTTACTACAAAACTTACGCGTAGAAATAGCATTAGTTTTAATATGACTACTGTTATCTAAAATATTTATATAAATACATTATTTACACTTTGCTTTTTTGTATACATTTTTATAAACTAAATGAACATGATCGGAACGGTTATCAGGAGCTACGAGTTTTGTCACAAGAATAAGTCAGGGACGTCTCCCTTTAATCTCGCTATAGTTTCTTGTTTTTAATAGACTAGTCCATTCTCGGTGTTTGCTGTTATCAGTGGTCCAGGATTGTTGGCTACTTGTTTGCTTTATGAACTGAAGTCTTTTGCCAATTGATAATTGGTTACGTTGAAAGAACTCGTTATAGGATAGACGACCATCCGGTAAGTATACACGTTCGAGCTTTAATACAGCTCTAGGCTAATCTGTATACAAATTTAACAGAACAGTTCGCGTAAGCAATGAAACCTGGCGGCACTAATTGTTCTTAAGGCTTTCACGGACAGGGTGGGGGCCGCCTTTAGATAATAAATAACGGAGTGCAACGATTGCGGCTGCCACCCGTGCCGGGGTTGAGGGGTCCCGGGGAGGGGCCGACCATTTTAATGTCCCGACGCCAGACTTTATATTAAACATTCGACCTTGGCAGTGGCCTACATCGACACCGGGGGGCACGCACACACGCGCACCCCCGTCACGGAAAGAAAAGTTCATTCAGCGTTTGTCACTTGACAGAGCTATAAATAATAGAGACACGTGCTCGGGAAGCTAGGCGTTGCGGTGGCCGTCTATATCTACCCACACACATACCTCTCTTCCTACAAACCATCTCACTCTCCCGCAGCAGAGATTGGAACATCTAATGTCGACGTCCCGAAACCTGTCCTAATTTTAGTCATATCGTATAATGTTCTTTAATATTATTGTCAAAGATAATGGAGTGATCCAATCTGCTCTGGCGGATCCTACATCCACATACGCTAAAGACCTGATGTCTTTAGCGTATGTGGAGAATATAGACATTAAAGTGATTATTATTTTAATGTTAGTTAGATACAAGTAAGTGAACGATGTAAAGGGTACGATGGGATTGATATGTCCGCTGGTAGCAAAAATCCTAAAACAAAATAAAATTAAAAAAAAAAGATTTTCTTATCTCAGACGTCGAATACATATATGAAAAAATGTATTTACTAAAGAATTTCTTTTATTTAAAATTGTAGTTAAATGGTAATGTGTATGTGAATCCCTCAAATCACAATTCACATCTACACACTAGGATAAATATATATACGATTTCGGCATTTACAATCAAGGTCGAGGAAGTAGCTCATGTTTTAGCAGCAAGTGATAATAAGGTTTAAGTTTTTTGCACCATATTTCTTTAATCTGGTTATACAATGGAACGTCTCAGTTAAGCTGCATCATTATTTTGAATTGTTTTCATTTTGAAATAATTTTATATATCTAGACTATAGTAAACTGTCTACAAATTATTCAGAAATATTTGTTGAATTCATCACGTAACATGAAGATAAAAAAGCACTATAATTTATTGTCAGTAGTTACGTGTTGGTTCAAAAAAAAATTGCTGTCGAACATTTTTATTGGATACATTTTATTTGGTGAAAAATAATAGTTATATAATATAGTAAACTTTATGGCTAGGCACGAATTGTTTCATCAAGTCGGTTTTGCATTTGTATCGTTATCTTCATACAGTTTAAAATTAAATCTTCACGTTAGAGATAGGCAGAATGATATGGTCGATGTTTAACGGCGGTTTAACTGAGCTTAGTTGTTTTGCGAATTATGCAACGGTTAATGAGCTTATTACGGTGCGGCGATTGTTAGGCGATTGCGCGGCGCTATGTGGGTCAGTGGCGAGATCACAGGCAGGGTCGCGGAGTCGATGTGTGAACTTGTGTGTTGTGTTATGGGGTAACGGGCGAAGAAATTCAAGTAGGGCATACAAAACCTAAAAGATCCTAATAAAATTTTACTGGTGGTGGTAGGTCTCTGTTTCCGGAGATCGTCAAAGTCAGCGTTCTCCAAGGTGGGAGGGAATTCTGTCATTTAAAAGGGCAATGTGAACCAAAAAATAGCTACTATGATTCATTGCAATTTTTAGTTTTTTAGGTAGATTAAGTAGGTAGGTTAAATAGATGTAAATTCATGTAGTAATTTATAATTGTTACTATTATAAGAAATAAATAAACTATGCATTATTGTTGATATTTTTTTTATGTTATATATATATATAGCTTTTTCTTATATTTCTAGCGTAAATAAAATATGTGAATGTTTAAAATAGTTTTAAGTTAAGCGATATAGGTGCCCACAGCACAGGTTTGCCTAGTGTGGGACCATCGGTAATAAAATATTTAAAAAATGTCAAATTTCGTCATGTAGGTTATATATATGTAAATATATAAATTCATGTTGTAATTTATAATTGTTACTATTATAAGAAATAAAATAAATAAATAAATAACTAAATTGGATAAAAGTCATAAGGTCCGGGAGGGACATAAAAAAACTAGTAAAAAATGGGACATGGTACCAAAAAGGTTGGAAAACACTGGTCTAGGTAGATCTGCTGCCAAACTGCAAATGTGCAAATATTATTGTTTGGGTGGTGTAAACTAATAAAAATAAAAGGGGTGACGTGACTTGACACCTTGTGTGTCAAGGCGATGAGCGCAAAGTGGTAATGTATTTACCACAGTAACCAGCGCCACGTTGACATCGTCAGGCGTATCATTTACCATCAGGTGAACGACGCGCATGTCTCATCGGCTCTTCGAATAAAAAAACTAATATTAATAAAATATCATCTTTACAAAGATGAGTACATCCGTTGAATGTATAAACTTTATAATTAACGTAAAATTCTTATACTGCTACTATTAATAATAAATGAAAACTTACTTAACATTTACATTAAAACACAAACGTATTGTTCAGGAAACTGATCGGTAATATTTTTAGCGATGTCTTTCAATGATTATAATTTAATACTAAATCATAATCATTTATTAAATTGCTTGTTATATAAAGTAACGTAATGATAACTGATAGTTCCATCGGAGCGAAATAGTGTTCGTTATAAAGGTACGCTGCGAGCTTCCAATCTTGCAGGTGTTCGGTGTCAGTACGAAACTGGTCGGGTATCCGGTCCGCGAGCCGCGGCGGCCGACAGATGGCGGTGCCGGCCCTGTACCACGCTCAGAGTGCACACACTGAACAATTCACATCATTATATATTTAAATTCACCTAATAGGAAAATTCCGAGAGCAGAGACAATATCGAAAACGTTACACACAACACTTCTACAGTCACCAAAATCCACCGATCTCTAAATTGGGCAAAGTTTCCGACGCTTGCGTGTTGTCTAATTACGGCGTGGTCTCCGCCGCTGTATAGTAAGTAATGGCTACATAATCGGGCTCGAGGAATCCGATCGTAAACACGCTTGCTAACCCACTAAAACATATTTCTTTTATTTTGCACAGCGATGCCATCAACGGCCGACCGGCGACCGTCCACCGTCGACGGTCCGCAGAGCACGGAACTGGTTTCCATATCGAAAATTAACTATAAACCAACTCGCCGCTTCATCCTTTTGCATATTTTTTTCTTAGGAATTTACAGAACTCAAAGCTTTCGAAGTATTTTACATAATATGGAATATATATTTCGTTTAAACGTTTTTATTTTTATTTTTTATTTCGCTATAAAATTCATCGTTCGTGTTATTGTGTAAGTCGATGGGTTTGTTTTAAATTCTTGGAACCTTTTAGTGCGGACTTTCGTAATGGTAAAACTTATCGGCGAAATGATTGGCTGAGATAGGATCAGAATTCGGTTGCTCTTGCGCAGACCGTTGGGCGTCTTTTGTTAAAGCCCCCACTGTAGCGCCACTATGGCGCCGGGCTCCAAGAAGCCCTTGCTTTATTTTGATTTTTTTTTATCACGAAACTAGTTCTCATATGAAAGTTTTTTTTTTCTAGTAAAATGTGCATTAACGTTTTTATTGATATTTACAGAAATAACTCCTTTACATAAAATAATACTTTGAATGCAACGACGTAATGTTAGACCATTATGATTATATGTTTTTATGTAATCAGTTATGTCTACATTGTATTAAGTCTCATTGCGCATATGCAATTGACCCGCATTCCCAATGGAGCGTTATGTTTCACACCGCAACGGTAATGAGATGAATATCACAATAGCGATATACATGACGTTTGCACACAATCCGATCAATAATGCCTAATTAATTGAGTACGGCCCGGACCGGACAGCGTTCGCACCTACTCAATTACGGGCCGACACAAATGCGTGAGTTCGACCCACAAATACATTTAGCTAATAGCTGTCAATTCAACAATAGGATACCAAGTTGTAACATTGAATTACACCAAAAATTCGTATTTTATTATTATTCCTAGTGAAGTATTGTTTATAATGAAGTAACATAAAAGTACTTGTGTACACAATTAAATGTTAACGATTGCCGCGCCATTGGATACAAAATACGAGTCCACGGAGCGCTAATAGTGTCGGTGCGTGCAGCGGCAACACCGCCCGCACCCGCCTCCCCCTCAGCACCACTCCCCCCCGCGGCGCGGCGCGGCCCGCCGTCGCAATATCAACGCGGTGAAATCGCTAGCTCGCTCCCGTCCGTCCGTCCGCCCGCACGGCCCGCCCGCTCCTCGCCTCGCCTGCGCCAGTCGCCGTGCGCCAACTGAAACGCGCGCACCGCTAGCGCAATCGAACCCACAACCGACCGTGCCCCGACCGACAACTGCGCTCGCAACTAACTAACGCCACACACACTCCGAGCGACGGAAATTATTGATATTTCCACTAGAGCTGCCTGCTAATTAAATATATTACCAGTGTTTGTGCGTGAGAGAAGTGCATGTGCGCGCTTCCAACTAATCAGTGCTCCTCCACCGTACCTACAAACATTCAAGACGGCCGTCGCAATAAGGCTGCCTGCGAACACAGTAAGTATCGGCCGCATGACTAAATGTTAAATGGGACGATTCTTATCTACTCGCGGAGCACGCCTCTGTGTGTGCGTGTGTGTGTCGGGTGTGTGCTCACGGCGCGCCAACAGCTGCGTGTGTGTGTGTGACATCCGACCGTCGCAGCGGTGTTGTGTGTGTGTGTGTGCGCGTTGGCTCGATACTCGCCGATTCTATTTGGTGACGATGCGATGCGATGCGATGCCATGCGATGCTGTGCGGTGCTGTGTGTGACTGGATGTTTGTTTTTATTATCATATGACCGGAGTCGTATGAAAATACATTTACAGAGCAGCGCAGCGCCGCGCGCAATGCAACTCATACCATACATATATATATATAGAATGTATGAGTTGCAGTTATATATAGATATATATATTCTGTTAAATATTATTCCCATTAAAATTTGTATTATTTAACACAATTCTTGTAAACTTACATAAATTAAAAATGTATAGAACACTAGAACGTTATGCCACCGGCGGCGGGGCTATACGCGAGGGCATTTTTATTAAAAAAGTACAAAATTCAAATATATTTATCTAACGGTAAATATTATATTATTGAACTAATTTAATATTTGATTTTTATTCAAGATTAATTTAAAGGAAAGTAAGTACAATCGAAAGTGTTTTGTTGGCAGTAAAATAGACCTTCACCCATGGAGCTTGATAAACACCAGTTGAACAATGTTATATTTCTTACTTAGTTTTTTATTGTAGTCGTAAAACTGTCCGTTGTATCTTGACGTCTCTTTCTTCAGTAACAACGTTGAACTCAACGCTAAACGAAAAATTTATAAAATTATTTGCTATATGCTAAAGATTTTTTTAATACCTTTAGAACAACTGGAGAGTAATTAGTTTCACATTTTTTACTTTCGAAGTTTATAACCTTAAATTTTGACAATGTCATACTTTTGAATAGTTATATAATTATTGAAATTAAGTAAAAACTTATATTGCATATATTTATCGTTTACTAGTTTAATAATACTGATTCAGAGCTGAGTGATGGCTATCACTAAGCAGCTAAATATCGCTTTTCACATCACAAATCTATTGATAATGCTTATTATATGTTTTCACACATAACTTCTTCCCTAACTAATGTATAGGTATGTATGTAATGTTTGTACATAGACAATAAAAGTGTTTTAGTATATTAGCTGTACATACAGTTTTAAATGAATACATTTTAAAATATCAGTTTTCTTTAGTTCCGACATACACTTAATATTCCTAGTTATGGAATTTTAACACATGTAGAAGAGATTATAGACAGTAAAAGCATCTTGAGTTATTTTTAAAAAAGTAATATATAACACACATAAAATTCTTCTAAGGTTTAATTATATTGTTAATCTTCTATTGTTATACACATATCTTTATTGAAAGAAAGGCTGAGTTTTACATTTACATCAAATTTAAACAAAAATTGTTTAAGAGAGGGTCAGGTAATTTTTTAGGTTTAAAATGCATTACCATTATCGTAGAGCCTATAGTGATAAAAAGTAAAGGGCTCGGAAATTATTTTGAATAACGATTTCATCTCTTGTAACCTTTACTGACAGGTAGGTATCTGTTGCCGGGCAACCGCAGCTCCTGTTGCACCTGACAAAGAGTACTGTGCAAACATTAAACTGTTTGAAAGGTGCTGTAGCTAGTGAAATTACTGGAGTAATGAGAATGAACAGCTTGTGACCCAAGACGACACAAGACGAGCGCGATGTGGTGCTATGTACACCATACCATCTTAGACAGCACAACGACGTCATGGGCAAATGTTCGCGTTTCGATTTTATTTATATCGTTCCCCTTCATGTTGTAAGGGTCCTGGAGTCTTTGTCATATTTTTATTTCACTTAAGCTTTTCTTTTTATTCTTTCTTAAATCTACTCTTCTTTCACGTTTCAATTTCTATCTTTCACTCTTGTTTATATCGTCCCCTCATGCATCGCCTCTCAGGCCAAAAATCCACCGCATTCCTACACTTATTTTCCAATTTTTTATCTTTTGTCTATTACATTTTGCGTTCTTACCTTGCTATTTTTCTTTTATTAATTGCGTTGAGTTGCCTCGTCCTCATATTATGGTAGTTATCCTAAATTTAAATTAACTTGACGGGGCATTACTTGAGCAACGGTCTCTGCATATGTTATATTTGAATGCATCTTTCGTGAATGTGTTGTTGTTACCTTTGTTATAGGGGCCAGTTTGTGCAGCGGAGAGTGTGCTCGTCGCGCGCGCGATGCTATCAGCCGCTTGTTGCCGTTAAGCGCGCGGCACATTGTTTTGGTCGCGTATGCGCCGGGTACTGTTTATTCGCGTCACTGATTATTTAATGCGATCTCACGGCGCGCCGCGGACCGGAGCCGGCGTAACCGACCGACCGTCTGTGAACACTTATCGACTCTATTAGCGAAGCGGTAGAGTCTAAAGTGCAGGAGGTGGAGGCGGTGTATCGCGCGCGTTACGTATATAGGTGTTTAGGTGGGCCGTCATTATTTATGTGTTCTCTAACGGTCGGCCCGGTGCTGTGCCGAGTTAAAATCGGAGCAGTCAGCTGATCATGCGTGCACGTGTGTGTTATGTATATGTGTGTGTGTGTGCGCGTTCTTCGGGAAACACCTTTGGATGACGTATACATATTTCGTTTTAATTGGCCACTCGCATTGTTCCCGCGTGTTTGTTTTGGTTTTATTTATTTCTTCATTTCATATCTTCAAAGCGATCGAGTTGAATGATAAACGCCTCGATGTTTACCGTTATCGTTCCTACGTGTGGACTCTATATTTGTTTATTTATCATCAAAATGTGATAAAAAAAAGTTTTCTTTTGTATGCCGCTGTCTATACGAATTTTGTTTGAGAAAATTTTTGTATTAGAATACAAATAACTAAATAAACTTTGTGGAATCCAAACTTTTTATACTAAAATGTAAATGTTCACAGTGATTTTCACATGTGTTTATATCTGTAAAAACGACTACCGTAAAACAATATTTACTTACTACGTTATTTCATACATCTAAAACGATACAGCTCCAATAGTATTTGAGTAATTCAAGATGAACATGAAATTAACAAAACCAAATACAATTTTCGATTCTTAACACAATACTTTTTGTGTAACACTTGATATTGTAATTTGTTTGTAGCGGTAAATATTCATAGAAACTTGTACAAGTAACGTATAATGCCCAAGTTACGGGGTTATGTTATTAAAGGTTTCTAATGAGCGGCGGGTCCGTCATGCGAGCGGCGGCGGCGGCTGTCGGGGCGACCATGTCATTTGCCACAAAAACCCGATGCCAGCTCGATGATTACACGACGACGCTCGTGAACCATAATTTCACCGGCAGACCATCGCGCAGGCGTGTTTTTACAACAGCCCAACGACAACATAGGTGCCGGCGCGTTGTTTAGTTTGTATGTTTTATTACCCGCCCGACACCAAGCGACACGCTTGCGGTTTAAAATTCACGTTACGAAATCATATTTTCAAAAACTTAAAAGCTAATACGCCATAGCGGCAGATTTAAGCTCGGTTATACCAACACTGAAATAATATTCAATCAAATATTTAAGACGAAATTAATTAAACGTTACTTTCATTTAATTTGCCGAACAAGTTTTCTGTGAAAACTGTAAGAGAAAGTTGTTTGCGATCCGTTTCGGCCGCTTCCCCCCTTCGTCAAAAATAAATAAGGCCGGGGACGTCATTCGACAACAATAATAATAATACTGGTCGGGGCCCGATCAGCTGTTTCCCCGACACCGACCCGACTAACAGGTGGTCTATAAAGACATTCCATAAACTGTACTTACTTAGCTTGAAGGAACCGTCTGCAGTACTACTTACCTATTCCGCACCCAAACAACGATCTACTTAATGGTCCATATTATAAATTAAATCTCTTACCACTCCAATGCTTTTAGATTTTTGTATATAGTTTAACTAAATTTCTATTACATTGTATATACCATTTATCTCTCAATGTAACAGATATGTATTGTTTAATGTAATTAGTGATTTGTCGAGTGATGCTGCAGTTGATGGTGTGCCGGTTGTACGATTCGCGCAATCGATGACGGTGCGATTGCGTAAAGCGAACAGTTCGCGTATATATGTGTATGTGGCTGGCGAAGCGCACGTGGTGCAGGCAGCACTGTAGCCAGCAGCCTTGTGAATTATTTATTTACGAGGCAAACATTTTCACACGCCGGTCGATGAACTGCACGGTGTGATCTCTGACCGTGTGTACGTACTCGGCGATTAACGCAGTAGTCTCTCTGAAGCGGGTGACATTGCTCATCCCATCTTTAAACTGATACGTCTGGCGGTGTGCGATGCGATGGGTGATAACGCTGAATAACTGCTTTGTGTTCTCCCCTTTATATTTATAGAATCTAATTTTGTTGTGTTCGACGAGGCGACTAGACGAGTAA
The DNA here is from genome assembly GCA_018246255.1 of Pachliopta kotzebuea. Taxonomy (NCBI): domain Eukaryota; kingdom Metazoa; phylum Arthropoda; class Insecta; order Lepidoptera; family Papilionidae; genus Pachliopta; species Pachliopta kotzebuea. The sequence continues at coordinate 3,552 of DWLS01002370.1, read as the reverse complement.
GGCGTTCACCTGATGGTAAGTGATACGCTTGTACATAACAATGCGGCACTGGCTAAGGTAGTATATACTGCATCACATTGCGCTCGTAGCCTTTAGTCTTTAGATCCAGCAGCGGATTGCCGAAGACTGTTGATATTGATTGATGTTGATGATGACCGCAGTAATATCACTTGCTTATAGCAGCACTCTTCACACCGGAAGCTGGTAATGTTCCCACAGAGCTAAGGTGGTAACTACCTCGGTGGTCTCTGACAACAGAGACTATCAAAAGTAATCATTTTATTATCTCATTCTGAAACAATTTAATATATTGATTTATTGAAATATCAAATTTACAATCAGTAATTCATGTATTATGAATCAATTCTGTATAAAATACAATATTAAAGTAGATTAGAGTAGGTGCAATGTTGAAATAGAGCCAATCTAAGCTGTGTTACTAATGTGCATAAAAGCGAAGCTTCCATCGGCTAGCTATTTATAGATACGCATTGCCCTGGAGTGTGGTTTACGTGCCACTGACCTAGCCCTACTACTGACTAGGTGCAACAGACATTTAGGTAAGCTATAGTATAGTACAGGGCAAAAGTTTTAGTACCTTTCTTGAAACACATGTATAGAAATAACTAAAATATTTATAGCTTACTAGAATATAATAGTTTCAGAATTAGTTGAACTATATATATTCATACATTTCTACACCTGTTTACGAGATAAACGAGAGAATGAAAAGGGATTAAAAGGTTTATGTAATTTTTTTTTTTAATTTACATAACTTTGTAGATTAATTTTAATCTCATATCTTCAATGTAATATTTAATGTTGAAAGTGAATTCTTAAGTGTTTCTGCTACTAACGTGTAATGTACTGTAGCTGGTGGTTTAGTTTCTCACGCATCAGCGATCCGAACTCAGCGCGTTACACACGCCTCCAAAAATACCTTGCGACGTGTTTTTCCACAACCGCTTTTTTCGCTGCTGACCTCAGCGAAATGTCTATTTAAGTATGTTACCACTAAAGCAAAATACTAACGAAAAATAATATGTTTACTGCACATTTTATAGCCTTTGTAAAATATTATTTCTTACTAGGTTTTGCTTAGGTCATCCTCTATCAGTTTGGTTTTTTTTAATAACATATTTTGATCTGCACTTAAAATTTTATTTAATTAAACTTTTCAACATTTACAATCACTATGCGCCTTAAAAATGTTTAAAAGTACAAAGCTCTCAGTTACTTCGCAGCGTATATTTAAACTTCGCAAGTCCTCGTAATATCTTTCTGTCCTGGCTGTTAAGTCTGATTAGTCCACTTAGCCGTCGCATTAAAACGCCACTTTGAATTAAGAGAGCCTCCTGCCGCTGAAAAGTGCACATGCTGAACACAAGAGCCTGTAGGTTAACCATTGTGAATATATTTTCATGGACATTACAGTTTTAAAAGCCAGGTAAGTGTCTTTAGATGTGATACAAAAAATTAACATCCATCTTTTGTAACACATCTAAAGACACTTACCTGACTCTTGTTACTATGTACTACTATATTGTATTAAATATTATGTGTGGGCGATGACTGATATAAATCAGCATTGTTGACAAATCTTTGTGGTTTTTTCAATGCTTACTAGTAAGTTTATGTTGTATATGTCCTTTTGTATAATTGATAAAGAAATAAAAAAAAAAGAGAAATTATTAAACATTGCCCGTAACTGCTTCATTACTGCTAAATAGTAAATATATACACACAATTGTGGTAGGTCTCTGTTGCCGGAGACAGTCTAGGTAGATACCCACAGCACCTACTATACCGGCCGACAAACAGTAATGTGTAAATATTACTGTGTTCCAGTTTGAAAGGCGCTGTTAACTAGCGAAATTACTGGGGTATCCAGACTTAATATCTTTTGTCTCGAAGCGACGAGCGCAGTGTTGCTGAGTATCGTCACCAGCACCACGTTGTTATGTGCAAGCGTATCACTTACCATCAGGTGAACACCTTGCTCGTCTCGTCGCCTCGTCGAAGATATTAAACTCTCATCATAACTGATCTAACGATATAGTTATTGATTGAGACAAGAATTAAAAGAACTTGCTCAAACTATCTATATGCCTCTATGTGCCCAATGATCGAATGATTGGATTACGTATCAGGTCAATATTTGTCAAATAAAAAATAAATAATCAATGACTATTTTAATGATTTTAACTAATTAATTAACTGTATTATTTACCAAAAAAGAAAGTAAATATACATAACCATAAATAAAAAAAGGGGTGATTTTTTTGTGTGAAATATTCATAGTTATATTTTTGGAAAATATAAAACGTTTTCTCTCCATTTAATCATGGCAACTCTACGCGATGTATATGTATGTATTTATATATAATACAACTTCAGCTCCTCGTCGATGCACGTCGGATTTGGGCCAAGTGTAGTCGGTCGTCGCATTTATAACGACTAATGCCACGTTGCCGCGGAACTAGTTTTATGGGCTGCATTAATTAACGCTTTAGTGGTTGTGTCAATCTGTTACAGAGAGGTTATATTGTCGCGATATACAGACATCGTTATCTATTTTCCAGATTCGTGAACTAACATTTAGTTATGTATCACTAAACGGAATTCATGTATAGATGTGGTTGACTATGACAATTCACTGTTACCTAGTATTCAATTTAAGTGTATATACTGTAACTATATTATTATAGACATGAGCGACTAACTTTAAATAGTTATCAGATTTTTAATATTTATTATTTAACTTTACTTATTCATGTGTTCTTAAGTAGCGATTTCGATATGTTCAAAGTGAATCATGTCCAATTTGCTGATCGATTGTTTCACCACTCATTCAGGATAACCACGATTGCTTTGCAACTAATAAAATGTACAATATCATTGTATAATCGATGACAGAGTTGGGTTTTTTAATCACCTCAATATAATGCAAATTTTATATACTTCATTAGGTGACTCTAAATTGTGCTTATTGTGCGATTTCTGTTATTTAACAGATTCATTTATATTAAAAGATGTGTGTGGTGCTCGCGGTATATTGCAGAGTACAGGACAGAAACAGAATGTAGGCAGAGCGGGCGGGCGAGCAGGCACGTCCCGACAGCTTCCAACAATAATAATTAATTGACTCGTCCGTTCGTTATCGTGCTTTTATATTGACGTTCCCGAGCGAGCGGGCCGGCGTGCTGGCGGGCCGGCGAGCGGGCGAACGGGCGAGGCGCATTCGGAATGAAATTTCCATAAAAACTTTTGTGCTCCGGCGGACGTTGCGAGCGCACGTTAAAATCGTCGGGCAATAAAACAGCGGCCGGCGCGGCGCGGCGAGGCGCGACGGCCCGCCGCCCGCCAGCGAGTGCGAGCAGGACGCGGCTACACTCGGCGCTGAGCGAGCCGGAGCGCGGCAAAAACATCGGCGCGGTTATCGCGCCGCGCGCCCCGGCCCCCCGCCCCCCCCCGGCGCCCGCCCCCGCCGCCCCCCCCCCGGGGCCCGCCCCCGGGCCGGCTTCCACTAGAGCCAGCAGCTCTGCCTGGAAT
>DWLS01002369.1:0-18267 GCA_018246255.1 Pachliopta kotzebuea | reverse complement strand
TTTGTGAAAATCCTTATGTACTTTCTTTTTTTGTAACTCTGTGATAGTGCACAATAAAGTATATTTGTATTTGTACCACTTTTCAATAGAAAATTGAGTACATAAAAATCGTGTAGAAAATTCTTTATAATATTAAGTTAAAAACTTTGTGTAGCCTCTATGGCGTAGTGGTTGCGCCGCTTTAACATTTTATCATGGAATACCTGGGTTTGATTCCGAAGACAAATATAACATAGTATGCTTAATATTTTCGCGAATTCTCTTAGTTATCTCCTGCAAAACAGTTTTATATCTACTGCCATAATATTTGCTGTGTTCTGGTAGTAAATTTATGAGAGTTAGATGTTGTAACCCGGTACGTATACATAACATTAATAAAGGCTTATTATTTATCCACAGTCATAAACAATAAAATGTATTTAAATATGATAGTATAATAAAAACTATTTTTGATAGATTGTAGCTTTCTCCAGTGGTAGGTTGCTGTTGCTGGAGGCAGTCTGGGAAGGTATTATCACAGATCCTTTTTCTTCCGCAAAATACCACTGTGGTACTGCAATCCAGTTTGAAGGGTTTTGTCAGCAAGTAGAAATTACTAAGTTAATGAGACTTGACATCTTGTCTTGAGACGACGAGAACAACGTGGTGCTATGTATACAATCTTAAATAGCTCCGCGTTGATGTAGGTAGGCGTATTACTTACTATCAGGGTAAAATGTAGCGGGATTTATCGAAAAAACCTGTAATACAGGTCAGTTTAAACCGCGGCTTGTATTGATAAAAACTGTCAATAAACTCGGAGGAATTAAGATATTTTTAAGGCTGTAAATGAAGTATATCTACATATATATTATATTCATGGGGGCTTTGGCATGGCACTTATATTCAGGGGGGGCGCAAAGTTGGCGGCGCTCACCGTATACGGCGATGGATGGAGCCGTATACCTTTCCCACGTTTACATAAACGTAGGAAAGTTAATCCCTTGTGTCATTTTAGCAGAGACAACTAAGAATTTAAGACCAAAACATTCCGAAATATTGTGACATTTTATCCTCATAATTTTTTGTTATTACCAGTGGATAATAAAAAAGTTTTACTTTTAATTTAAATAAGTTTCGCTTGAAAATTTCACAAAATTTCAACGAGTTTATTTATGTGGTGTGTGTTATTATTGAATATTTAATAATTACGTATCAAGAAGAATAGTTGTTGTATTTATTACAGAGGTAGCTCTTTCTGATTAAAAAGAATTGGGAATTGCTACCTATGAAATATGTATAAGCAGTCGTCAGAGAAGTTGTGTTCCAGTTGTCAGCAAAGTGAGGGTATCCTGCCGCTTTACAATCATTGCATTGTGATCGTTATGTAAAAGACTTTTAGCGCCATATTTATAATAATGTACGACAATTTATACCGATCTTTCACTGAGAAAAACTGTTCAAAAAGGTTTGTAAGATTTGTGTGGGTTGGTTTTAAAGAATGTTATTATATTGTGTGTGACTTACGTCTTTGTATGGAAGTATTTAAAGGGAGGGCGCGATGTTGGAGGCGTTCACCGTACACGGCGATGGATGGTGCCATGTACCTTTTGAACTTCCCCACGCCTACATATACGTGGGAAAATCTCTTCTTATCATAAAAGTAAAAAAATCTAGAGGTTGAAAGATCTAAACATATATTAATTTTTCACTACTTATATTAAGCTTATATTTACATTAAATACCAACCTTTTCACGTATATATAAAGTAGTTCAAGTTTTAAAATTTCTGTTCATTCAAAAATTTGGACGAGTTTGTGCATGTGCCGTAAAACACCGAAAATTATATGTACGAGTACGTACCTGTGTGTTTTTTATACCAGGTACAATATTTTTTAGTATCTAAAATTGTGTTAATTTATTTTGATACTTAAAAACCATAAGCATTTAAATAAATTTAATTTGAATTTTTAAATATTTAAATAAGTATGGATACAATCAACTATCTGATCACAAATGACAACTGTACATAAAAAGTTTTTAATAGCTTTCTTATAAATACAATTTACTAAGCTATAATACATGTAGTCAGATTAATTGTTATTTATTTGAAGCAGTTAAATTAACGAACGACTACTTTATTAAACAAAAAAAAAATCTATACAAGGTTAAAGTTGATTAACGATATTATTGTTTTATTAAATTTTCGGGCATCAGTGTGATATTTCTGAACACAAAAGCAATGTTGCATGGTAGTTTTAATTTTTTAGATATATATTTTCCCAGAAGACGAGAATACATCAGGAAGTTGTTATAATTGGCATTGATATATCTTGTAAAATTGACAACATTTAGTGACTAATATTTCATAATTATTTACTAGATATTGTCAACAGCACAGGATATATTTATTATCAACTAGAAGAACGACAGTTATTTCTAAGATCAAGTCTAAAAGTGAAAAGTGTATTTGTTACTGTACGATTAAATAAATAAAATCGCGGCAAAAAAATAAGCTGTCTTGATTTTGTTGTGTTGTTTAATAAGTAATTCGTGCAAATCCCTCCGAAAAAAATATTGAAGTAATACATTAAGAAATTGTGCCAAAAATATAGCAAAACAAAGGGTGATAAATCCATATCAGATTTATCTTTTATTGGATATTGTTGCTTTTGAAAAATATTAACTTCTGTGCTATCAATTTATGAAAAAAAAATTCTGTTAAAACTAAACTGAAGATTTTTCTTAACTTTCCGGTTCCTGTTCTTGGCGTAATTTTCTTAATGTGGCTTCATATTTAATCCTCCGAAGCCTCGACCTCTCTCTGTAGTTCCGATTGCATCGTGAACGCAGTACATATATGTTTATGTATGTAGTACATATAAAATAATTGTCGATTGGTGAAAAGTGATCACAACAATAAAGTAGGTTATCCTCGCAAACATTACCATGAAAGAATCTATTTTGTTTAATTATATTACGTAATATATACAACGATATATAAATATATATCGTTAACAGGTTTTTAGCTTAAATTATTAAACATAAATAGGAAGGAGAAAATTAAAATATGACGAAATGGTTAAAAATACAAAGACTTCTATTTCTAGAAGCAATCCTGTTCAAACTCGATTTTCTCTTACAAAATACGTTCGCAGGGCTCGGATCGTGATTTACTTGGAGTTTACTCCACAAATATTACTTTGCAAAATGCAATTCTGCTGGAAAGGAATGGAACGAAGGCATTGCAATGTTGTAAAATAATGCAAAATATAACGACAATATTATTTAACTTCGAAGAAAACTTTGATTTATTTATCTTTCTAAATACATTATTTTTTAAATTTAAAGAAAATTAAAACAAATATAAAGTTTAACTAACTCTACGCCATGTTTAATTATAGACTCGTTATTTACGTATATATGTAAGAAACATTTTTAAAGCAACATATGTATTGTGTACTATTGAGGTAGCAGTGAACTCCGGTGGAAATTTTCATCAGCTGGCTTTCGGTGTGATCTATTTGGCAAAGCTATACCACCAAGTAATTTAGTTGTGTATGTAAGCCGGTGTACTATATTTGCGGGTTACCGGAGAGGACCAGTGGTGATTAACAAGTTCGAGCATTCTTGTTATCTCCAGACTAAGTTACCATACCTCGCTTCACCAACGACACAGAGCTTTGTTAAACTTTTTCCTCTTATCCTGTTTGTTCTAACATCAAATAATCATTGCCAACATTAGCAGCTCTGAGCTCTTTTCTTCTAGTCCACTTTATCATCAAGCATAATGTATCCGTTTGTTATCATAATGAATTGTAGCCCAGCACTGGTTTTTGTAATCATAAAATATCTAATTACTTACCTGTATTACATACATAAGATTCCAGCATGTTTAACAATGTAAGTATTACTATTACATTTCGTGATTAGTATGTGATGGCGATCCAGGGCACATAGGGGAAATTCCAAGCCTCTCGTGCATACCGTGCAGTAACCGCTATATGGCGATTAGCAATCCCAAATATGTCACCATTAATCAAATCAATATTCCGAAATCGAGAATTGTAACGAGAATATTTTTTAATATCATCGTTTATTTCTCTTATTAATACAGGCTGTAATTATAAGTCCTCTCTCAGTTTCAAGGATTGAGGAGTTAATGAAATTACTAGTGGAATGAATGAGCCTCAACCACATCTCGGGCTGAACAATGTAATGAGCTTGGTTAAACTTCTTTGCCTTATAATCAGTCGTATAGCATTAGATAAAAGATATTGTAAATTTTTATTCAATTCTAACGTTAGAAGCATTATATTGTTAGTTTATATTTTACACGTCTTTATAAAATCAAACAATAAAAATGTCCCACGGGAAGCCGCCTCGGTTGTTGAAAGCCAATATCATAAAAGAAATTTTGCAATAATACCCGCATAGAGTTGAAGCTCGAGAAAGTTACTAGAGACGACTTTAACCCAAGTAAGGCTTCGACTGTGCTTCACACAAGAGGCTTTTCATTGCAAGTACCTCACTTTATTTCCTTTGTAGTTTACGGACAATGTGAAATTTTATTATTTTACTGAAAGTACAGTTGATTGCATTCGAGAGATTCTTCGTCGCTCACCGAAATACACTTTTCTCACTTCATAAACGGTTTTCTAGGGAAGGGATTTGTTCAAGTTAAACGTTGTTAACTTAACCGTTTCAAATTTTGAAATTCAACTACTACTTGTTTTTTTTATTAATTCATTCTTCTCATTTAAGATTTATTGATTTTCTTAATGGTAGGTTAGCAATTAATGTTTATTATAATATATCATAAAATAAACTATTAGTTTAAGTCACCACCTAAATTTGGTGTGGTATCAAATGAAATTTATGTGAGAACTTACTCGTAGAACATTTATGCACTTGGAAATTGAACTGCCATTAATAATGTTTGGGATTTTAAGTATTATGAACTTACTTATTTCATTTTACTCAATTATGGATTCCTCCGAAAGTACATAAAGGCCTTGTTCTCAATGTGTTCAACGTGAATTAATTTGCATTCATTTCGCTAAATATCTTTTCTCATTAAGAGGTTACTTAAGTATTTCCAAGAGTGAAAAGCCAATTTAAACTATAAATAACTTGAAGCAGGCTATTTCATATATTTATACAAATTCTAGGCTTTTAGAAATATTTTAATAATTTGTTAAAAATTTAGTTCACTTTATTAACATCTCTTGAGTTTATCGATGACGGCTCAAGTGTTGTTATAATCGCATTTTACAGCCTCATTACTAATATTAGGCTATATTACCAGTAACAGATACATCTTCATATATTAAAAAAAGCAACGTCTGTTATGGCTATTAATATTTTAGATTTAATATTTTTATTCTTTGTTATCACATTTTTGTACAACACAATATTATGATCAGCAATTCCAGTATTAAAAAAATTGGACATAAACTTCTGTAGTAATAAAATGATCTGTGATAAAATATTTTCATACATTGATACGTATTACTTAATTTTTGTGTTAACAGGCGTGAAATTCGTTATTCCTCTTAAATTCATACGTAGTTAGAAAATTCGGACCACTGTCGTGTTGCGTAAGAAATGCGAACAAATTGCGTAATAGCTGTTTGTTGACCTCTGTTGACTTTGACTTTCTTTGTCTGCGGCTTTTCGCCTACAAACGCAATGTTAAGAAGTTAAGATAATTATGTCTTCATCAGATTTTTTCCAGTCCAAATCATTCCTCTAAAATAAGTTTACGGTTCAGAATTTTTTTCACTCATAGTTTTTCCTTAATTAAAAATTTTATTATGAATTGCGAAATCTTCTTTACTGACATCTCTGGACTAATTATTTCAGTTGTTATTAAGTGTAGATCTCTATAGAAATTACTGGTTTCCCTCTTTCGACGATTTACTGCCTTACAAACCACGTTACAGTTTCTATTTACGCTATACTTAGGCTATAGTTAAGTACAGAGATTTATTATTTATCCTTCGATGATAAATTCTAGATGAAAGTGAAATTATTAGTAAAAATATTCGTTTAGAAAAAAATGCCTCATAACGACGCCCATTTGAGAACACAAAAGATCTTTTGATGGAGCAACAGATAGCTTCAGTACGTCTTTGCTTTAAAATGAATTTCATCTCTAAGGCTAGTTTTAAACGAAATGTGGGTGTAGATCAAAGTCGATTATGAAAAGAAAGATTTAAGTTTTTTCTCTCATAATTACAGCAGAGATAATGAGAAAAAAAAATACCACTGAAGGAATATCTCTTAATGTATTTTGCTACAATACGAGGAATAATAGTCTTGTGCAATTAGGAATAAAGAAATTTTATGTTTGATGTTTTTTATCTATATATATGATATTAGTAAAACGTTAAAAGGTAAATACAACACATCACTTAACCTTAGCTTAATATATGATTATAAATAATAATATATATGATTATGATAGATCAGATATAATTATCCGCCTCCGTGTCATGGTGGTCGAATGCTTCCCGTAAAATGCCTGGTATATATGTTAATGAAAATTGATAATAAATTATCATATATAAGAAAGTACAAATAAATAATAGACTGCATTCCGGACGACGTATTATTAGGTAACACTCCCAGTGTACTCTAAAGTATTATCAAGTACTCCTCACCAACATCAGTCTCTTTGTCACCTAACATCGAGTGAAATTGAATACTTTCAGCGGATAAAAATTATTGTGTTCAACAAAAAAATGTTATCCATTGTATTTCAAAATCGTGCTTAATTTTTAAAAACTACCTTCTGCCTCTTTACGAAGTACGCTGCAATTAACTTCAATATTTAACCTACATGTTATTACCGTCTTGGAGAAAATTAAATATAATTCCTGGTAGTAATTGTGTTATACTTGAAAAGTAGATCAACAATTTTTTTATAAATTTGTACATTCATGTATTATTATTGACAAAATACTGTTTTTAAATGTTTGAATAATGGTTGACGACTAACATGTTTAGTAGAGTTTATTAAGTCACCGGATTAAATTTAATAGTAAATTTTGTTTTATGCTTTGTCCTAGTATTTGTCGATTACAGTACCGTAGCAATTTCCGATGGCCATCGCCTGTCTGGTTTCAAATTTGTAACTTTACAGGTCCTCAAATAACACGTCAGAATTTCAAAGGCCTGTCGCCTGCATAGCGTCACGAGTAATTGTTATTGGTGCTCGATCCAGAGCATCTACTCCTAGTCCGTTATCACAGTAATTGAATACTGACCAACACTATTTGCTTTGTTCTAGGGATATTATTGGATTCTTTGGTAATATCTGGACAAATAAATAACATTGAACTGTTTGCATGCGAAATGAAAATAATGTTTACTTTTCTACTTTATTTGTGTGAACGTTTATGTTTGTACATAAAGACTAAACTTCTTTCGGCTGCTTTGTTTGTATTTGATAGTGTCAGAAAAGGCTGGATAAGTTTTGTTGGAACAATAACTTGAACTTGGATGAAAATACATAACGTGGGTTACTTTTATAAAAATTGAGATAGGAATTAGCTTGGAAATTAAACAACTGTAAAGGTTGTGTAAAACATCTGTCAAAATTTAATTAATGTAACTGGTATCGGTTTGAACACCTACACGCAGTAAAACTTTTCTTTTGTATTAATTATAATAATGGTATTTATACGCACATTATAAATATATGAGCATTTTAGAAAATTTTCAATGTTGTTAAATATCTACGCTAAAATATTTTAAAACTTACATCTATATTTTATTAAACTTAAAACGTATAAGTAACTCACGTATAATACGGTATCCTTTAACAAAGTTTCTAACACGATCAGAAAATGGCAAAATCTTTTGTACTTGCAACAGCCGTAGCAAGACTTCTTAATTATATTAAAATGAAACAAATAGGCTAGAAGCGAAAACAAAATCTTAAATTTAATGATTCCTAATTAAAAATTATGATTGTGCGGTTAATAATTTATTATCAAAAAAATAAAGCAAGGGCAGCTTACTTGGAAAATGCAAAAAATTTCTTGAACACAGACTCTTCTGATGAGAGAAGCCAAAGTTTTAAAAAACAAAACTGTCTACTGCTCCATGCCGATAAAATTATAATAACTTGGTACAAACAGGAGAAAAAGTAAAATTACAGACTTTTATTAAGAGGTAAGAGGATGCAAGAAGTTTAAATGAAGAAAAAACTTTGAAAAGTAAAGGCAATATCATTCCACAGGAAAATCATTCTCAGTTGATTACTGAGTAGTGACGACGAACAAATTCTGTATATTCAATTTGTGTTAAAATGAAACCTTTTCGTAATTTTTTTTTTGGTTTTGTACTGTTCATAGCAACATTAAAATGAGATGCTTTAAACAAATTGAAATTTTGCGGTTAATTTGTATTTAATATTGTAAGAGTGGTTTCTGTGTTGTGTGTGGTGGATGTTTGTGGTCACATAATTGTCAACATCCATAAAGGTTTCTTTAGTTATGATTTATTACAGATTCATTGTTTTACTGGTGGAAGGTCTCAGTTGACGGAGACTGTCTAGGTAACACCGCAGCTCCTATTTCTACCGCCAATTAGTATCGTGCAAACATTACTGTATGAAAGTAGTGTAATTACAGTTGTAACGGGATTGAATATACGTCTCAAGGCGACGAGCGAAATGTGGTGTTGTGTATACTATATTAACCGGCGCCGAGTTATTTGGTATGGTATGGTTGTATTACTTACCATCAGATGAACGCTTTGATCGTCTCGTCGCCTCGTCGAATTAAACCAAAAATTACTCACTTTTCGCAAATTACGCCGTAATCATCTATTTTCCATAATTACGTCCCTGAAATTAAATAATTACTAGTTCTGAACTACGAATCTATACCGAGAAACAATAACGAGGAATGAACTTGAAATTTACTACTGGTTCTAGGTAAAGTTTTAATACATTACTTTCATAACTCATGTTCTAGAAAATGCTGGCATAGAAACTATCCTATTATTACTTGGGCATACGTTAAGTGTAAAATATTTATTATTATGTTAACTTTTGTCTAACATTTTCTTAATATTGCCATTGTTAAATGCAAAGAAATTAAATAATTAATTCATACATAAATATTTATTTAATTTATGTAAAATATTATATACATAACATTTTTGCTTTGATTACAGACTATGATTGATATACACAAATATAAGAATTTATGTTTGTATATAGATAATCAGACACAGAATCAAATATCAATAAACTATCCATATTAATTTACTACATTTAGAATATTACCTAAGTTAAAATGTCGGATCTATAATAGCCATTTCTTTGTTTAATTAAGATCAGTACATATTATAGCTAGTGTCTGAGAACGTAAATCGAAATTAGCTATTGTTTATAAGCTCATATATATTATATAATTAGTACATAATCTTTTTCAGTAACAGCTGGCTATTTTTCGCCAGCATAAAGTTTACACAAATCCTTGCCGCAAACTTAACGAAATCGTATATAATGCTAAACGATTTATTCGCATCAATACGTACTAACTGAAATGTAAATGTTATTTTGATACGATAATATTAATTAGCGATACCACTAATAACTTTAATTAAACAAAATACTCCTGCTACAAATTATACTCAACTCGAGAATAGCATAAATATTCGATACGATGATTTCGAGCAAAATAATTATAGTTTACGCCAATTAATCTATTTAAGCGTTAACTTGAATGGTTTTTATCGATGAGACGACGAGACGAGCGAGGCATTCACCTGATGGTAAGTGATACGCCTGCTCATAACAACGTGGCTCTGGTTAAGATGAATTATCTCTTTGAAAATGGAGTTTTATCTACTGAGAGCTTCTTCCTTAAAGTACTGTTTAAATCGTTAAACACCACTGTATTCTTTTTAGCCAAAGAGTTTATTATTTTATTAAAAACCATTTGGTTTAAAGTACTTTTACATTTTTATACATTTATCCAGTATTTTGTGATTTAACTTTATTAAATCTACGCTAAAGACTCACATAAGTCAGGATATTTTAATATTAAATTTATTTTAATAAAACTAAGGTAGGAAGACGGATTAGAATATTCCCTTAGCCTGTTTTATTAGTGGGTAGTAAAATCCATTTATGTAGGAAATAACGTAAGAAAAAATTTGTTCTGATTCTTGTAAACGTTACCAGCAGAAAAAGCCAACGTTAATGCTTTCACCACCACGCCGATAAGGAAAATATATTCTTTGTGGAGGTTTTTTGAACATCAAATGTCGTAACCCCAGAACTTCTTCTTAATAATTATGTACTATAAAACAGTAATGGTTGAAACTTCGTGCATGTTTCAACTGGGAGTCAGGATCCTCGAAACTATAAGTACTTTGTAACTAGGTCACACGACCATAAAAATGTTTGTACTACGTCCATGTCAGGGTTAATCACACATGCAATATGTAATTACAAACAACCTGCAATAGTATAAGGCGTGGTTTACTCTAAAATCAATATTTAAAAAAAAAGCTTCACAGGCCTTTATTAAATTGAGCTACTCTACATTTAATTTTGATTTAGTAAAAAAAATATTATTTTCCTTTAAAATTTGAATGAACCCGTTGCTTAAAGATAAAAACAGAAAATATTTACCCTAAAAGGTTTAAAGATAAAATATTAAATAAATGTTAAAAATTATAATTTTTTTGGCCTTGTGAGAAGATATTTAGTACAAACATGATGAGAAAGTAAGAGTCATCAAAAATAATAAGCCACTCAAATATCGTTAACATGAAATCAAACTAGTACTAGTCTCCTTTTCGAGACAAAAATTTGGCATTTTATTGCCAAATTAGGTGATTGACGTTTTAGTTTATTAATTTACCGATAAGTAAAAGCCACAGCCGAACTATGATTGTGTTAAATTGTTAATTTATTTTACGTGTTAGCGATAATTGAACCGTGGAAAAGAGTATTGTCTACACTTCTTATCAGTTTTATTTTCGCAGTGTTATTTATTATAAACAGAAGAAAAAGAAAAAATACGTTCACAATGAATAATCCATTTATGATATAACATTATTATGTTGGAAGTTGCTTATTAGCAACTTCCGTACCCGAATGATCATTATTTTTCTCTGTTCAGATATCTTGTTTTATATAAGCTTATGCTTGAAATATAACCTTATTATATGTAACTTAAATAGTGTTTTTTAGTTACTAAATTTCGGTAATATTCTTCAAAGTCACAGATTACATATAAACAGATTTTTTTAAAGAAAATTATGCCTGCTTTCAAATTTATAATTTAAAAATACGTACTGTCAAAACGCTAAATACGTATGCGTAAGAAATATGTATGATTTGCTGTAATAACTTTAATCTCCTTTAACAATGGGTTTAAAAAATCTGCAAACTGTATCCGGTGTAAACTGTGTTCGGTTATCAATTTTTGAACACGATACATAAGGGCCTTTCGATCCACTAATTGCGGTATCGGTATCGGGATCTATTCATTCGCAATACTATCCCGTGGTTCAATAAACAGAACCGGTGGTCACTTTGTACCTATACAATGCAGCAACGGTTCGGCCAATAGCTGCAACCAATACCTGTACGTCTGCTCTTCTATTTACATATTTTTTAACAGCATAACTTGTGAATATGATTTCAATTCATATGAAAAGCGTAAAAATATTTTTCATAACTCCCACAAAATTCGTTCCCCATTCAATTAATGCATGAATATATCATACATCAAATCGTACATAGCTTAAATTACTAGTCAATACCATGGATTATGATTCTTCAAATTGGTGATTTCAGATTCTCTATAAATTGAACTGAAATTTTATTATTTTAACTCCGTTCTCTTTGTTAACTTTTTATTTGATAGTAAGCCTGTTCAATAGAGCGCTCTCGATGTTTTTTTGTATTCAAAACGCGAGCATTAATAGTCGTAAATTTCTGAGTTTTCGGACGGCAAGAAGGCGTCTTACGTGGCCCCTTCGTTCACTTAAAGAGGCTATTAATCATATTTTCCTAAGTACTGGAGCCCTCCTGTATAAATCTCAAACGAATTTTTATCTATCTTTAACGAAGATTCATTAAAATTTTATATGGTTAAAAATTATGCCTTTTGATAATTATAACCTATTTTTCAACATGTCATCACTAGAAATGGTGATAGCGTTTGAGCTTCCGATTAAATAATCTTAATTTTTCAAAATAGTGAGAAAACCGATATGGTAAAATAACATCAGTTTTCGTTGATGATGTTATTTCCCACAACCAACACATGATTACGAGTTGGTAAACTAATAGCCTAACTGTGAGGAAGCCTCTAAATTAATACAGATGTTAAAAAAATAAATAAGATAAGCTTTTTATTTATGTTTGTACCTAAGCCTCATTACACAAATTACTTCATAATCATCATCATCAACTGCCTGCGGCAGTCAACTGCTGGTCATAGACTTCTCCTAAATACTTACTCTCACTAATAACTTAATAAAATATAAAGCTATATTATATGTATATTTATATTATATCAAAATATGTTAGTAAATATTCGTAAGATTTAAATTTATAATGAAAATACATGCCTTTTTATTTACTGTTTGCAATCTTTTTAAAAAATGGCGTTGTTGTTGACATTACTTAAGTACCTAGCTATTAACCTGCTTAACTAAGAGCTGAAACAAAACATTATGAAGAGCAACGTGGGACGCACGAAAGGCGTTTATAAATGAAAACAGCACTATTTTTTTACAGAAAATGTTTTAAAGGGTTAATTATGCAAGGAAATGCAGAATGAGTTTTAAAACAATAAGTTGTATGTACTGTTTGACGTCAATCCCCTTGCAATAAATGACAGGATGTTTTAGGGATAGGGATTACAAAAACAAAGAAGTAAAGGATCCTGCTGCTGGGCAAAATGTAAGATTGATTTTGGTACACAATGCATATGTGCACGCAAAAAGGGGTTTGAACAAAAGATTAATCGAGATCGAATGGCTACTCGTAGCAACAATGCTTCGGTTCCCCTCTAAATTAAGGCAAAGAGAATAAAGCTAAATCTAAAAGACATACATCTATGTACCAATAATAGATTTCTGTACACAGACTAATTATTTCGGAAAATTTACAGTTTTTAATTACGTACCGTGTTTTTGTAAATATTAAGTATAATACATATAATTAGAAATTTTCTTTTAATTGTATGCCCATTATAGCAGTAAACAATTAGCAATTAGGAACACCGCTATTATAAACAGAATTACGATAAGCTACGCCGAACATGCAAATCTAAACTAATATTAGCATACAGCATATATGTGAGAATTGTGCTCATTGAAATAATTACTATAACATAATGCTTTGTTATATATAATTGTGATAAAACAATTTAAAAAGGGACAATTTCAACCTCATTATACACTATTACAGATTTCTGTAGATCGATCTCTGATCTATAATTATCACCGTGTACTATTACTTTTCAGGTATTATCTAATAGCTTTAATAGGTTAATTCAAATTTATGTAAATTAGTGTAACTGATAATTAATATTCATAAGATGCGCCCTAAAAAAAAACCGTGTGCAACAAAAGTGAATGCATTTTAATAAAACGCTTTGATCATGGTTCCAGTATACATCTCCTAGCTTCCCCTTTGACAAGCTCTAAGTGATTTTATCTCCCGGTCTCCTTTAAATTGCAATATGACATTCGAATATTTATCCACTCTCATATCATCGGCTAATGAGAAACTTCTTTGAAGTTAAGCTTAACGCCGGGAAATTATCCCATCCCATCCAGAAGTGATTTATTAACTCTTTGACGTAAATTTGTGTTAGCTGTTTTAATAGCTAATACTGATATATTAATATGAAAAATTAATTTTTAAAAAGGTTCCAAATCCAAAATTCAGATAAAGAATATAACGTATTTTTTAAACTTAATCTAGTTTTAATTATAAACACAAAATTATTATTTGTAGTACGTATAAAAACACGATGTCACAATATTTCATTCGAACTAAAATTTCCATATGAATGGATACTAAAAAGTAGATCTTTCTACCCATTGTAACGTTACTGTAAAACGAGTTTTAAAGCTGGTGAGGTATTAACTTTGACAAAGTTTTCTCTTTGACGTGATCAAAGGGGTGCTACGTGTGAACTCTCCCGTGATTCGTATTGGTTGCAATACAAATAAAACTTCAATGACGGCTTTAAATTCCATGAATCCAGGCACTCAAAGGATGGTGCATGTAGTGGAAATTTCTATGAGAGCATATAGCAGGTTATTTCGTAGAAACACTCATGAAAAGAAATTACTAACGCAATTCAGATAACGTCTAATGGATTCCAGGGAATATTTATTGAAAATAACAAATTATAATAATGTATTGGAATTTTCAAATTGGTTGTTCTTAATACATTCTTGACCGACTTCATCGTTAGCAAATTAATTTTATGTATAACTACAAATTTCCCTTGAAATATGTACTAATATTGTCTAGAGATGAAACATTTAATGGTAATTATTTTTCATAATTGAAAATCTGTAATTTTCACATCGAAAAGCCCGCTGCTCCCGCAACCATTTGTCACACGCCATCATCAAAATATTAATGATTTCCTAGCACCGTTTTCGGAGAATATATTGAAATGTTTAATTATATATTTATTACTACTGTAACATATTCGAAGTTTAACCTTTGAGTCGGGCGAAAACCTCCAAATGCTGCATGATTTCCAGAAATGGAATGTCATTTAATAACTCTCTAACAAGCTAACTTTAGTTACATGTTCTGAGGTTACCATCGTACTATTTGCATTACTAAAAGTTTGACTATACTGGCATTTGCTTGTCCAAGTTAGTGCGCAATCATATGTTTGTGACTTAATTATTAATTACTTGTCTTAATCTAACACAAAATCCCCTTACATTGTAGTGGTTTTCATGTAATAGCGTTCACTATCTTAACTGGCTGAATCTTTATAATCTTCCATTCCATTAAAGGCGGCTGTCATGGTAACGCAATGAATAAATTATGTTTTTTAGCGAAGTATAACTTGCTTTATTTCATGTATATTATATAGTAGTAAACTTTAATTATTTTTTTAAGTATAGCTTAAACCACATTGAACTTTCAGACTTTATTACGAGTAAACATTAGACCGCAATGCGGCCTCGTCTCCGCTGAATATAAAGTAAAAAGATATCATGCAAATATTATGATTTTTTTTCTGAATGTGCGAAGAGACTCGTTAATTATGGGAATTTTCCCTGATTTTTTTTTACTTTCTTTAATCTCTCCTAATTTGTAGATGATACAAACGAGTGTTAATTATGAATACTTGATATTTCATGTACCTAGAATAAAAATGTTTATCTCAAAACTTCAACTATATTGGCCCTTGGCTATTCCTTAATTTTATAGGGCCTGCTCTTGTACCAGCGTTGCTTGTCCTGTTTATGATCATCTTTAATGGACCGTATTTAGAGATTTGTTACCTCTTTTCTCCTTAATTTTTAATACTATTTTTGCTATTGTGTCATCATCCTGTGCCATCACTGTAGCTATATTAACACAAACGGCTTTCTTGTAGGTTAGCATCTGTTCCGTATTTTCTTAACAGTGGCAGTTTGATCTAATGTCTTAATTTATCCATTCGAATTATTCCTCCAGATTAACGCAACAATCCTGTCTACTTCAATTTCAAACAAACAAATCTTCCATATATAACTTAATTATATCTTTTAATTACGTTCGGTTACTAAGCTTAATAATATTACTCCAGTGGAAATGTAGTACGGATTCTATCTGTCTATCCACTCTCCACTTCCGCTCTATATCATTATTAACAGAAGTCGACTGAGATTCCGATTAAATTTTCCAGATGCAAGGATAACATTGATTATTCATTGATAATAATTTTCATTGTTATTTGCCTGCGGAATTTTACTCAAGATAAATAAATTTTTGTATTACACATAGAGAATTAACCTCTGTTAAAACATAATTAAATAATCAAAAAGTAGTTTAAATATCGGCGTGTTAATTAAAAACTTTTAATTTTCTTGCATCCAATGGCGCTCTTTTTCTCTCTGCTTGTGATACTGGCTCATGTATATACGTAAAAATGGTATAAACCGCCTCTCTTAAAGTATTTGAACGTATTGAGCACATGTCGGACAACCATCGGTAAACATGTGAGGCGGCAGGCCCCGGGGATCGTGTAATAACAGCCTTTGTGCAGAGAAATAGTCGATGGACGATTTTATTTGTAAAACCCGTCCAAGCCGACATGAACTTCGTAATGAATTTCTTATAAATTATATAGGTATACATTAAATATATGGTATACATTAAATAGGTATTGTGGAATTTTCATCTAAGCAAATTGTATCCAAGTATCTTCTTCTTCTTCCTCCTGCCCTGGTCCCACTTTATGTAGGGTCGGCACAACATGTTCTTCTCTTCCAGTCTCGTCAAATTGTATCCAAGTATGTCAACGAGATATTATATACATAAAAAAATCTTATCTTTTAAGGCTTATAACCAGGAACATTAAAAGCCATACGCATACAACAATCAGATGCGACGTTTTAACGCGATTTGCACTATATTATCTCATTACATGACGACGCCTAACACTTATTGAGCCTCTGACCACCCATATTTATGGTAGCTGGACAGAATATGCTTTAAATTCATTCCAAACTGCCCATACATTTTTAAGAGAAGTAAGGAATATAAAAGCGTTAAGGATTGGAATATTCTTTAGGAACCAAAGAAATGTTGGCTGGAACGTATAAAGCTATCTCGCAGAAGATACCCTAAGACCCCTTTTCTTTTCTAGTAGTGTGCATTGAAACTGCTTGTCCTCTTCCTGGGTTCTTGTCATCTTCGAGGCGACGGATCCTACCGAATCTGACGCCCAAAGGCCCAGTGAGCAGAAAGAGGAGCTTTCAATGCCCTGCGGCGGAACAGGTTCCGGACTCCGTCGCTAGCCATTATGTAATAGTAAAATTCTGCTGATGGACCTGCAAGACAAATTCGGTAAAGAAGTTGAATAAGATGTGATGTTTAGTCAATTCTTATTACTTTAAAATAAGCACTTTACATTAAAATACAATTAGTCTTCATCGATATCCTAAAACAATTATAATAAATAATAAAGTCAAAAATACATAGAATTAAAAAATAAGACATGTAATTGACCATAAGGCAGGGAACACTTACTAACAAAATTGAATATCCGGAGATAGAGCCATATCCATTGTAATTTCAGTCTATGATAACGAAATCACCGTCGCACGAGTCTATTAGCTAGGTTTTAAGCTTCGAGTGCTATTCAAAGTGGCCCCTTTGAGCAAGTTATTGAACAGGTACGGTCTGAATAGCCTCCGGACCCATATAAAGTAACATTTTGATTCCGCCGACTCTATGTTGCTAAAGTCAATAGATTTCAATTTGATGGCCAATTTTATTTATGAGAGTTTAATAACGAATAAGCAAAAGGTTTGAGGTCAAGGAAGCGTGGACACAAATATCCAAAAGGCAAAGGTAAGAATAAATAGTAAAGTACTGATCAAACATTTTGATTTACTTTAGCCATCAATCGAATATTGTATTTATTATACTTTGCGCAATAATAACAACTGTATTAAACAATTATTTACACACTAGTGTAACTTGTAATTCAGTTATTAATTCAATACTAGCTCTCAATTTTAATAAATAAGCTGCATTACCACTGTTTAAGCAAAATTTGTTGGTAATTTAGGGCGGTACAATTATATATGGAATATATATTGAAATTATAACATGTATTGTTGTTACTTACAATTTATTTAAAACTTGAATTTAGATAGTTTATAATTTTTTTATTAAATTCAACTTCAAAAATTTTTATCGTAATATAAATAAGATTTCTTAATGGTAACTTAGGAATTATGCTCTGTGAGGGAAGCTAAAACGAGAATCACTAAATGGCTAAACTCTTTATCCTATGATTCAACTGAAAAATTACTAGAAAGTTATGTGTAATATAAGATTAGTATGTACAATATTTAACTTCTTTGCCATTTATTTATCCTTAGTTTATATGAATGATATCCGTGTTATGTATTATTGTCGATATTTTTTTTATATTATATATATATATAAATATATAGCTTTTTCTTATATTTCTAGCGTAAATAAAATATGTGAATATTTAAAATAGTTTTAAGTTAAGCGATATAGGTGCCCACAGCACAGGCTTGCCT
>DWLS01002368.1:0-18276 GCA_018246255.1 Pachliopta kotzebuea | reverse complement strand
TTTCTTGAAGACGCCCACATCGTAATTGGACGGGAACACTGACGCCGGCAAGTTGTTCCATTCCTTAGCTGTCCTATTGATTATTTCCATTCATTGCAAAAATATTATAATAAAGCGCGGATTACAAAAGGTTACCTCTAGTTAATTATATACAATAAAGAATAAATGCTATATAATGAAAAGGTTTTCGAAATGTACACAATAACTACGTGATGGTATAAACAATATTTAAAACGAATTCACATGCAAATATTGTATTAGATATTCTAATATATTTATGAGATTGTTTAATCATAAATCACAATTTATACAAATTCAGTGAGGCCTATATGAACAATGAGTGGCATTTCATTTTGCCTTATAAGCTTTTACATTATCAACATGCCTTCATGCGCTGTCTGCCAACTAAATGAAATTGAAATTTCGAAAATTGTACAACATTTGTGAAATGTGGATAGTAACATTATGAAATATTGAGTAGATTTGTTAAATCCGAAAGCAATATTTAAGTAATTATTGATAATCAACTAGTATTTACTACTTGTGCTCAAACGCAGGACATTCGCCTGGCTTTGTCTGCTGATCTTTGCTTGATATTTCTTGTAAGATAAATAGATGTTTCTTAACAGTATCTACTTATCTATTAAATTAGTGTGCAAACGTAACTGTGTTTTATGTCTAGAACTAGGTATTATGTTAATAACTAGAACGTTGTCGTATTTTTATGGGCATAGAAAGTTATTACTGTACTTCCTAAATTGTATTGTAGTTTGATTGTAAAAAGTCAGCAAATATTGGTGTCTGTAAATGAAAATAACATATAAACCCGTTATATATAATTGCTTTCCCTACCCTACTTTGCAACATATACTGCTAAATATCCCGTCATCTTGTAATAAAAAATGTAATTTTGGGTAAAAATGTTATTGAGATATGTTCATTTAACTTTAATCGGAGTTGACTTTATAAACGGAATGTTTATAGAGAAATACTATTTGAAGAACATAAAGGTTAATATTTTTTTGGTAATTCTATAAATTATGAATTTCAGGAGCGAAAGCGACAAAGGAAACTTGTAAGTTAGATTTGGTATATAGTAATGAAATTTAATTGTCTTCTTTCACTTATACTATTTTCAAACGCCGTGTTACTAGTTACAAGTTCCAGTTTGTTGAGAACTGCGGTATTTATAAAGTTCTGCCGCACGAAACCTTTAAGTCTTCGTCTAAAACTAACAACTCTAATTTCACATAATCGCGATCACGCTATTGTCGGAAGAATGTTAAAGACTATCCGTAATATTTGAAATTAATGTTCGGCGTTGAAACACAATTTGTGCTTTACTGTTTTAAAGAAGAAAACTGTAATTTATTGCGTCTCAAATAATTTAAATATCCTCAAACATTTCTGTTATACTTCGCGATCATTTTATAATAGAACTTATAAAAATAAATATTATAAACTTGAAAGAAGTTGAAAGAAGTTTATCACTAGGTACTTAAACTCATTAAATTAAGTTACTATTTATTTATCTATTAGAAACATCTTTTTTATTTAAATAATCTTTTTTATTTAAATGTCTGGTACAATACGATTTACGTATAAATCATGAGAAAAGGTTAATATTCGATAAATTTTTTAATATTTTCTAGTCGTAGTCGAAGTATTTAGATCAGCAAGATGTTCACCTGATGGTAAGTGATTGCTGCCTATAATAATGTTGGTAGTTAGGATAATAAAGACAGCACCCCAGTAATTTTACTAGCTACAACGGTATTCAAACTAGCAACACGGTAATGATTTTTTACAGCAATAAAGGGCACTAAGATTGTACTCAAATAGATGGTCTTCAGCAAAAACGAACTTACCACAAGTTAACACCTAAGCAAGGAGAGGAGCAAAACACTCATCTGATGGTAAATGCCACGCTTGGCCACAACACTAGATGTCATCGCTTTGAGTAAATCCACGCCACGCACAGTAAATCTCTGGAATTCGTTGCCATCAGCGGTCTTCCCAACAACTACGACATTGGGTTATTCAAGAAAAGAGTATATTGTTATCTTAAGGGTAGGCAACGCACTGGCATCGCTGGTGACCGTGGGCGGCGATGAATCACTTACCATCAGGTGACCCGTCTTGCTCGTTTGCCACTCAGATGTTATAAAAAAAAAAGAGTAATATAATAATAAAATGATTTGTTATCACAGTAATTTATACTACAGGTTTCTTTGTACTAAAATAAAGTAATAGTTAACTTAAAGTAATTGGCGTTGGAATCAAATTATTCATCTTCTTACAAACATGAATTCCTATCACCAACCTCAACAATCCATTACAAATCCTTAACGTGTAATAGTTTTTTAGTTTCTATGAGTCGTAAAGATATTATTGATTTTATCTAAAACAATTATACATTCTGTAAAAAATAATAAAGTATATTTATTGGTGTAAAAATGAGAATTTCTTTCCTCACGCAGAAGTAAGTATTATACTCTGTATTATCTTTGTTAGGAGTACTCGTATCTTTCGTAGCACCAAGCGCCAACCAGGTGTTGTTCCAGTTAGAATGGAGCTGTTAATGAAATTACTGATCTTACGAGGCGGACCACATTATTTCTCAAGAGACTAGAGAATGCAGTGCTGCACACTGTTTTCTATTCCCAATAAATGGCAAGTATTATTTAATAACAAGTACTTTTATATAATTCATTATAATTTTATCCTAATTTAATAACTAAAATTTCAGTTATTACAATAAACATAAAGATACTTTAATGAATTGGTAAATCAGTTCTTTAGAAGAGATTGTGTGTCTATCTAGTGGTTAATAGTAAAAATTAAACAATTTTTATACTAATTTTAAATATTTTTCATAAGTTCGAAGTAGAAATCCTCAAAATAAAAATAAATAAAATTAGCAGATTCACAGAATGATCCGACAATAAAGTTTCCACTTTAAAGTAATTTAAGACGTGTAACGCTTATTAGATAACTTCGATAGAGCTTCTGTGTTCAGTGATTTACAATTTTATTTATACACTGAAGCGAGAAGACGAGTAAGTTGTTCAATAACTAATTAATTCAATAATTAATGTAGTAAATGATATGCCTTTATATATTATAATGAAGTTCTTAACCGAATTTTTATGCAGCACTACGAAATATTATCTTCCAAATGAAGACGTTAAGTCATGTTTTTATCTATCAGAGCAAGTTGGAAACTTTACTAATTACCTGCTCCTATTAAACCAAAGAACAATATTGGTCCACGGTTATAAAATAAATTACGTTGTACCAAAACATTTTTAGAAAAAAATTCTTTTAAGTTTATGTTATAGAAAAAATAATACAATATTTATTTAAAATAAGTAGACCGGGGGAATTGTATAGTTCTTTCTAAATGTGTTTTCTTTTGCAAAAGATGTTGCAGACAAATTCAGTTAAACTTTCCTTAAACTTCTCGTATTAGAGGATATGTACACAACTTTAATATGTAAATGATGTAATTAAAATATGAAAAACTACAAGTTTCATTATGAATTGGTTTAATCTTACGCGTGTTCACCATGAAAAGTTGTTTATGAGATTGTTCCGCAAAACTGTGATAGTTGAATTAAAAGCTAAATTTTTATATGACATGGTTATACTTAAGATATATAGTGGCATTATATTTCTGTTTTATCAATAAAAGTAACAAAATAAAACAAGAACTGAGCGCATGCGACGGTTGACAAGCTCACGCGTCAAGCGGGATGACCTGATTGATGATACCGATTACTGACTTATGTTTTGCACAGTATAAAATAAATCTTCAGCAGCTTTTTGCCCTATCCGGTTTTTCTTCATAAGACCTCGATGTTATTTATACATCTGCATTTATTTTACTCCGACATTTTTTTATGCCGGCGCATTCCCAAACAAATAGCAAGATTATAGAGAACGCTGTATGAAAACAGAACCAAACTAAGCATACCTCGTACTAGTAACTGTAAGTAACATTGTGTATTAATAAATTTCAAAAGGTATGTAAAAAAATTACAAATTAACTATTAATTGGGTTTTTTTAAAGAAAGATATCGGGAAGTATTTTCATATGTAAATGTAAGTGAAAGTGGAACTTATGAACTGTTAGGAGTAAACAAACGTACACATAAGCACCTTATAAAGGATCGAAAAGCACCGCTATCCATCAAGCTTTGCATTGACAGCGATTAAATAGAGGATTCGTAGCTTGCTGCCTTAATAAATGCTGTCCTCAGACAATCCATATAGTAGCACCTACAGCTTATATTTCTCACGTAAGAATTTGTTATAGGGAAAATATACGAAAGTTAACAGTGTTAACATAATAAACATGCTTCAATTTAATGGTGTGTTACCTACATGTAGAAAAAAATTAATTATAATATCTAGATTATATTTTTTCATAATACTAGCTCTATCTTTATTTTTAAACATTTATCATGTATGTAAATAAAATGCTTTTGCAATTAAACTCCTTTTTATATAATTTTAATCCATCATGTTTTATAGTGAAAAAACAGACTCAATTTATTTGAGGGATATCAATGTTTTATTATACGAAAAGAAAACTCGCCGAAATAATTCCATTTGTGTCTTTATTACATGAGCTATTACTGATTTAAAATAGGAATATCAAGTTTTTATGCTCATAACATAACACTGGATAATAAGCTCTTAATACATAATATATAATCAAAACCAAAAACATTATACATGCTTGCTTTAACAGTACAACTAAGAAACTTAACAAAACTTAAACTAAAACTGCATTATAACTTGCACCGTGGTTGCGCCTAAGAGAATACTTATAAAGATTTACATACATTGTTGTATTTTTAAAACGCTTAATATTATATCCTTGTTAATATTACATGTATATGTATACATAGTGAAAAGTATTCAGATTTAAATTTACTACTCTTAAATTCATCAAGAATGCATTGTAGAAAATCTGATAATAAAAATCTTTTAGTGACCCCTCTCTAAAATTCCGTGTAATTAAAAGTAGGGTGGAAAAAACGGTATTTATTAATTTCTATTTATAAGTGTTTTTTCCGTTTCCTGTTCATTATTTTGTTAGATGAACTATTTGTAACAAATTCATCAACTGTTGTAATTTGGTTAAAAATTCATGTTTTATTTTTTTTTTATTCGGCTTTTCCCTGATATTGTTGAGGGCTTTTTAAACTTTTATATACATCATTTAATACTTATGCTTACAAAAGATTAAATTATATATATATTAAAAAATGTATTAAGGTATAAAGTGTTCGAGTACTTCGCATCCCTGATGACGCAAGTTTCAATAGGTATAACAATTTGTTCTTCAATTTTTTTTGTGGTTTAAGCATTTCCATTTATAGAGACGCAAATTGAAAAGACGTGCCTCGGCAGTCACCTGAGACTTACGGAATTGTTTCTACTTAGCAATTCACTGTGAAATACGAGTATCAAAGATGTTACGAATTCGGCAAAAGTCATGTCGTCATCTCAATATAGTCTTCAATATATATAAGCTACAACATTTATATTTTTATGAATCTACAGATTTGAATACTTTTGTATACAAGATAGTTATTACATACAAGGTTTTTGTATTCATTACGCAATAATAAATAGTCAATAATGTGTTCCATCAGCAGGGATTAAGTCCATAACTAGTCTTTACTTATAAAACAAGCCGTACGTGAAAGTTTGCATCAATCAGCTGTCATACAAATTAATGTCTTGCAAACATTATTTTTATATGCAATGAGTTTTCACTTAAGTTCAATTTCATGAGGTATTTTATTTTAATTAAGGTTTTCTTAAACGCGATCATATTTTTCATAAAGTAATATGGTTATTTATACATTTATTTGATTTAAATACGTCCAGTAGGAGTGACAAATCGAATCATAAATTTTTACAACAAATATATATTGAATCTATAAACAGTACGGAAATAATACGGAAGGAGAAATTATTCAGAAAGTACATTGTGTTATTCATTTCAGATTATACCCATGTTCTGATAATAATTTATTTTTATGCAGTATGTGTTTTAGAGAATTTAACGTTTAGGCGACATTCGCTCTCTTAGATAAATATTGGGGGTAAAAGACATTTCATAGGCAGGTATAATAACATACAATAATATAAGTAACATACATAAATAGAAATTATATATTTACTGCCGTATCCGTAATCCTGGAATGTAGTCATTAATGTCTGTTTAATGTAACTGTGGGTACGAATGCATTGATCATGTTTTTGTTTGGTTTGAATTTCAATCATTACTACAAATTGTATAGCGCTTCAGTTGATTGATTGTTTCTATTTCATATCCTCTCTTTATTTCTGTTTTTATATCTGTTACTCATTTTCTGATTATATTGTTCTATAAATGTTAAAAAACCGTTAATTATTTTCCATTTATTAAAAAAGAAATCTGCAGTTTTCTTTTCCTACAGTCAGTATCGACAGTTAACCAGTTTGTAATTTTTTTGAGTGAAATGTATGAAGCTTTAACATGCATTGAAAATGATGATTTTTAAATAATTTATTTCATATTTATACTATCTAAACTAATATCAGTTTTATAATGTTCGTAGGCAGATGTGTAAAATTATTTCTCACTTCCCCCTTGCATTTTCAGTGCGTGCTTATCACGAATTAAATTTTACGATCTCAGTAGCTTCAAGGGTTATAAATTATTTTTACGAGAAATATAACCGTAAAAAGCTTTTGACCGTAATTTCACTTACATGAAGCTTTATGTGTGTGGTATGTGAATATAATTTTAATAAGCAATTCTTTTTAAGTACGTTTTTATTATTGAAACTAGAAACTTAGTATAATGTATTTTAGAACATGCAGTAGTGAACTGACTCTATACTCTGAAACTCTGAAACTCTCGTCCATGACTGGAATTGAAAAATAAGGTTTCTGTTTTCACAAGTTGTTAAGAAAGTTATGAAACTAAAAAAAATACTTTTAGCATGAAAACTTGATAAAGAGGTTTACTGACCTAGCATGCTTAATTATTCGTTGCGATCCGTGGATGAAATTATTTGTCATTTGATTTATAAACTTATTAATTTTATTTTCATACAAAGGTAAATACGTAAGATTTAAAGTAAGGATAATAATTGTGAAAAGGAGAAAATATACAAATGTATAACGTTCAATAGCAAAATATTATAGAAATTTAAATGATTAAAGTGGCACTTGTAAAGTCTAGTATTATTTTTACTTATATAATACCTTTTACAGATTAAGTAAAAAAAAAGTATGTATATGTGATACTGACATTGTTTTATTAAAGTTAGTGTACAATAATACAATATCATGTATAATGAGTATATCATTAATACCTTATGTATTAAAAAATATCATTATTCATTGATTTCTACTTTTAGTATTTGTACCAAATCATCATCCATTATGATTGATTAAAAGATGGTGTTGAACTTTAAGAACGCCCTTAGGTTTCTTTTTCATCATTTTCACTTCAATAATTCACACACCGTTTATCTTTTCATTGATTCAATAGTAAGTGTAAAATATTCATGTTTTGTAATAAAACAACAAAGTTTTCCTTTTGACATTCAAAGCATAGAAAAAACCTTTTTGCGATCTGTGCGACAAAGAGTTTTACAAAGGAAAATCCCTAGAGTGATAAGTTTTTTTTTTATAAAAACTACAGCATCTTTTTCAGTACAGTGAATTGATTTTTTTCATAAACTATTTTTTTAACAAAAGTGAAAATTAATAATGAAATTTGTTTTGCAATATTGTAGCTATTAACATATAAAATCTACGGTTATAACTACTCATACACAAGATTATTAGTAACTGAATATTTATTACCGTTTTTATTTATTTTGTCTCTGCAACGGTTAAGCACTTAATTTGTAACATGGAAATTTTGTGTTCGATTACAGAATCATATCCATGAATAGTATCCATGTTTGGGTAGCATTTTTTGTATTCACTTGGTTAATTACTTTTAATATTATCTAGCTGAATGTTATACAACCAAAGTATTCTAGATGTGAATAATCATTTACTGCCTCGTTATCATTAAATGCTAAAATTAAGGAGAAGTGTTGACATTTAAGACAAAATTCAAATTTGCTTTAAGCCTTGTCTCGTTTAGTAGACCCGCTTGAAATTTTGTAAACACAAAGTTGTTATGTACAGCTTGTAAACTGCTTTAAAAATATTATTTTTATTACAATTTTTTTATTGCGAAAACAAAGTAATCTTTTTTTTATTATTTAGGGAGGACTATTTTCTTTAGTCTTAGTTATAAGAAATCAATTTATTCAAAATACGTTTACGCCGGCTCCACGTAACGTTGACATGGGTAGTGTTTGCAGCTCACGTTGGATTTACCCCTGTCCGTAAATGTCATTGTTTTAGCTGTGTGCCGGTCGGTTTGGACCGAATAAGCTTTAAAAAAAAAACAAACAAACAAAACTTTTGTTCGGCTTTGTATTTTTGATGTGATTGGCGTACATAAGTTCTTAATCATTTGCAATTGGTTTCAACCATTCTTTTTTGTCTTAATTGTTTAAAAATTACGAACATTCTCGTTTTATAGTACTAAATACATGGAGGAAGTATAAGGTCGTGCTTTTGTAGGATATAAAGGATCTATGTCAAATACTTTTGTATACAATACGTTAATTGTTTGAGACCGTAATGATGACCGATTAGATAGACGTGCAAAGGAAATAGTGTAATTTTTAAGCAATCTCAGCTTTCATTTAACTTAATAAGGATTATTTTAATAACGTCGTATTTAGAGATTATGTTGTTACTATTTTACATTATACTTATATATTTATTTTTTAGCAGAAAGTAAACTTGTCCGAAATACATTGTGTGTTGTAAAATTTCTGATTTTTAAGATATGGTTTTCCTTATAAAGATGGCATACAATACAAATCAATCATTATTTTTGATTTTCTATAAATAACGACTAATGCCTAAACAAAATTCAAAAAAAAAATTACATTTATCTATCCGTTCACAATTCCAATTAAAGTATAATACCTTTAGTTATTTTGTCACCAAAATATAGTTTAATGTAAACTGGGACATCGACAGTCGTGTTCAGTTCGTTTTGATACAATATTAATGTAATGTAAATGTCTCATTGCACTCATTAATAATGATAAGAGTAATGAGTATATTATTTATTACATTCAATATGGTTTAAAAGAGGAAAAAATATTTATTCTGAATGTTTACTATAAGCAGAATTTATTGAAGGCAGTTTTAACTGTTTGTTTTTATTGATAGCATGGAAAATATTGTGAAAAATGGAAAAGTACGTAGACGTATATGAATATTTATTTTGCCTGTTCGTTTATAATATTATGATTGGACTTATGATTTATTTACTTCGATGGGTATCATGCATGTACGTAGAACACTGGAGATTGTCCAGCTGATTAGTAGGCTGAAGTGGAAATGGGTGTGCCTTGCCACATAATATGAAGATCGGGCGTCCGATGGGAACGGATTATCCTGTAGTGAAGTTCACGAATTGGCAATTGCTATATTGCGGAGGTTGAGGACATGGCGAAGATTGCAGGGATTTGTTTGATTGGTGAGGACCCATAGGGGACGCTTTCGTTCTGTAGTACGTGAGCTGAATAGATCATGATGATGAGGTCGCTATAGAAAGCAGTCTACTATGACAAAAACTATGTTTTAGATCAAAGAGGAAGGTGATTAACCACGATCCCGCCTGGTGTTATATAGTAATATAGTCTGTGGTGGACTGGGTTTTAATTTAGTATAATACCTCATTTAAGCTAAAAGTTATTAACATGTGCAATATTGTAATATAAAACAATACCTTTAATAAAATATAATAGTTATATTTGGAGATGTTATATTCTCCTTTACGTCTAAATTTTGTTTGTCTAATTAAAACTGGATGTAAAAGTTAAAAGTGAATTAAAGATATTTTGATTTCAAAGGCATACTAGAAGAAATTTGTTTTTTTTAACATAGCCCTTCATTACTGCTCTTTGATGAACGTAGAGCCACCCCCAATTACTTTCACCATTTACAACCCCAACCCATTCATTACATTAAAAAAATAACAGAATTCATTTTTCTGTGTTTGTCATCACCGTTAAATTCATTAGGTTATGTTTTATTATAGTGAGGTTTAGTTATTATTGAGTAAATTGATTACTGCGATGAGACAAATTGCTATTATATTACATGCCTTCAATCTACTAACAGTAAACTGGTGCCTAAAAAAATGTCTGTTTCTGTAAGTTTATTATTTTTGGATTAAGTGCAGATTTGCTGTGACATCCATATACAAAGAAATCATTTTTGATGTGTGCTTTTGAACATTTCATTGCTGCAAAGGTAGTAATGTTGTCAGTAAAGAAAGAAGAAAACCTTTGGGTCTCTAAGGATGTCGTAAAAAAGAATAAAAAACAACAATGTAACCAAAACTGACTTTTATATACGGTCGCCTCTTCCTATCTAGTAGTAAATGTTTAGGTGGAATTATAGAAAAATCCTTAGTTACGTTTTGTGTTCAATTAGTAACTAAAACATTTAATTATGTATGTAACTCTTGTCTCTTCTAAATTTGTTTCACATTTTTATACGCACTCAGACATATTTTCATATATTGAAGACATGTAAAAAATTCTACTTGAAATTATATTTGTCTAAAGTATATTTATTAACGTGAATTAAATAAACATGTAATTTTGCATACTAAATTAAAGTCAAAAAATTTGTGTCTTTGTCTGTTGTTTTTCGGGAATTTTTCCGACGCATATTTGATGTTGTTAAATGCAATAATAGTACAACATTGTGTATAAATTTAGTTTGGGGTAGCTTATATAGAACTATTAGAAAGACGGGTAATTTTTTTTTATTTTAAGAAGTGACGGAACGAACAGACCGTTTACTTGATGGTAAGTGATATGCCTTTCTGCAATATAGTATGAGTTTGTATGCTAGTAAGGAAAGATATGATAATAGGATGGATTTTGTTATAAATCCTTGTTCCAGTAATTTTATTACCCACAATAGTTTTCAAACTGCAACACAGTAACGCTTGCATGGACTTAGGTGTCTACGTTGGCGGTTTCGGCAACAAAGCTCTTCTTTGAATAATAAGTATATTATAAATTAATCGCTGCGTTCCTTTAGAGAAGCGTATGTCTTGTAGTAGACAGCCGCATAATAAAGTGCTAATATAAATATACACATACAAAATAATTTTTTAAGGGTATGAACTAATTAAAAATAATTTTCAATGTCTAGTTTTTATTGTTATGAGGGGCTAGTCGTAACATTACCAGTAGCAAACGTTATTACTTGATGTGAATTGATTTTCTCAAAATAATATCTATAACTTATACGATTCATCCAAACTGAAGAGAATCACAAATAAAAATAAATGGGAGCGAATCGCGAACGTTGTATGAACAAAGTGCCTTTGATTCATCACAGTTTTATATTAGTTACTTTGATGTTACATAACTTCTCTATCGGTATTCCACTTTATATATTTTATATGGTGTATATTCAGTATGGATTTTTTGTACATATTTATATGGATACAAATAAATAAACATACGTATTATAAATTAGCAAACTTTTCACTTATAAATGTTCAGTAAATTAATTGTTGAACAATA
The DNA here is from genome assembly GCA_018246255.1 of Pachliopta kotzebuea. Classification (NCBI taxonomy): domain Eukaryota; kingdom Metazoa; phylum Arthropoda; class Insecta; order Lepidoptera; family Papilionidae; genus Pachliopta; species Pachliopta kotzebuea. The sequence goes on along the minus strand of DWLS01002368.1, from coordinate 6,577 downwards.
ATATACTCAGTAAATTTTTGTCCCCCTATTTAACCTTTAGAATGATTTTTTCATTTTCTTTGTGCCTTTTAAGTTTTTTAACGTAATATATGTTGTTTATTAGAGCACAACAGTACTGTTATAGATGTACGTTTACAAAACGAAGTTGGTGTCTAGCCAGGCGGGTTCGAAAAACCATACTAACAACCAAAGGAATATGTGGTCCTAGAACAGACCCAAAGAATTCTGTGTCGTACGGAAAATTATTACCTAACACGGAATCATACTAGCTGTAGCTAAGTAATAAATTAAATACTTCACAAATTTGCTAGACATCAATCGGGTCTTTGTCGAATTTGGATGTTGGTCGCGCTAGTATTTTGGATAAGAGCAAATGTTCAATGGTGTTCTAGTCAGAATTTTCGATAATCACACGAGCCCCGTTATTGGAGGCTGCGTGTAGCGACGCATGCAAAATAAGCGAGGGGAAAATGGAGCAGGGGAATTCGTGGCCCGCACCAAAAATTAAATTAAAACGTGACCGCTTGTTAGAAATTTTTAGGGTTTATAACTTACAGCATTAAACGATGATCATAATTTTTCATGTTGTGTGAAGCAATGAGAGATTTAGTACATGCACCTGGAAAAATGTAATATGAATGTAAATAAAAACATGGTTCTTGTTAGAAAGTTAAACACTGCACCATATTGGGATCCTCGCTTTTAGAGACAATATACTAAACCGCGTCATCCCAGCAACTATCTAACTCTTAAATCGGAAGTCAGTGATGTATGTACAGTAGTGTGTATGTACAGTTTAGCAGTAGAAATAAATGTCGCGACGGTATATTTATTTGATGACAGTTAAATATATTAATTATTTATTTTAAGAATTATACTATAATATCTTAGTTATATGTATAACGACGAGGTTAATTGTGTAAGTAAAAATCATTAACTAATAAATTTTAGTGTCAATATGAATACAATTTTATAGTAATAATATAATTACTGGTTATTTAATCAATATTAAATGGAAGATATTTTTTATAGGATAAAGCAATGTGATATCTTCACCATCTTTATAGTCTGGGTATGTCTACTCTTAGATAGAAGCATCTCTATATGATTTCCAGCAAAGGCAAATGTCACCAGCACCTAACAAGTTAAGTTAACGATTCCCATTGTGAGGAATAAATGACAGTATTTCTTTTCTACTATAAATATAAAGAAATATACAGACAAATTTAAATTTACAATCGTAAACTAACTATGCTACTGGATGCCCCAGTAAAATTTTAGGAGGAGCGAAAGTAAGCTTTTTATAAAGGCAAACAAAGAAAGATACTGAGTTATAGAGATAAAGGTATATGTTATAGAGATAAAGGTACTGAGTTGGAAACTGTCGGCCTACTGGTACTCCAACTAATACAGGTCATGCTGAGTTGGAAGCAGTCACAGTTTGAAGTTGACGTGGTAATAGTTGAAGTGGTGGTGCTGATGGGTCCATGCTCTTCCCTCACATGGCCTATTCATATTAATTTCCCCACTCCCAGTTAACGGTCTCAATGGACTTCTCAGCTTATCTTTAGCTAGCGTAAGGTCGCGCCACAGCATCACGAGTTACCGACCGTTATTGAAACTGAGGACTCAGCATACCCACGCACCTCCTCTGTATCTCGTGGTACAGGTTTTATGCAATCTAACATAAGTATTACGTTACAATCTATTCAAGTTAGTCCTAAAGTTTGATTAGTTATAAAAAGTTAGTGACATGAAGTAAGTTTTTATTTTAGATATATTATTATTCCAGTACTAACTTAATAGAAATATGTAGTCTTAGGTTATAGGCAGAGAAGAAATTAAAATTCTAGAATAGGTATAAGATTCTTAGTATATTTCTAAGCCAGACTTTTATTAATATGACCAGTAATGTTTGATTTTGTAGGGCTCTTTCTGGAGGTCTCGGCTAACGAGCTCATCAGGATAATTTCAGCATGACTTGCCAGGTCAGCGATCCCTCTCATTGCTAGGCCATCCCCTTTTTACTGAAAGATTAATTGCTCGCGTTTTTTAACATTTGATGTTTTAACAAAATTACAGCTCAGTAATTTGTTTCGTGTTATTATTTAACACAGCTAACAAAGCTAAGTTTGCAAATTATTTCTTATCTTTATATACGCCTAAAATAGTTTTTTTTTAAATAAAATATACTTATGTTTTTGTCATTCAGCATCAGAGAGCAATAGGTTGAAATTATGATGTTTGCGTATTAACTGTTCGTATTCAAATTAATTAGTGTTCGCATTTTATCATCTTCTATAGAAATTTTAATTCTTTTTTTCTGCATAATAATCTACTTAACTTTTGAGAGCATTTTTTACAATAATTTTCGATGCTTGGTGATGGATGATGAATTCATAAAAATTATTTGAATTCAAAGTAATATTTTGTTATTTGAAATTTGTTAGTTATACCTTTCTCTCTTATAGAAATTCTGATTTTAAACTATTTAAACTCAAAGTTATTATTTTATCAATTACCATTTTATGTTTTATAATATTGGGTGTATTCAAAGAATCATCTGGTGTTAACAGATAATCGGGACGTGTGATGAAGCGTATTAACCCAAAACTCTCTGGCTCCTATAGAGCCGGAATACAGTACTGATGTCATACCAATAGATTATCAAAGTGTGGATGGTAGCAAGCCTGGTCGGTCCAAACTTGAAGATTAAACCAATTTCCTGTGTTATAGAGAAAATATTAGCGAATGCACCACAGAGGTATTAAAAAATTATTCTCAAAATCGAATGAATCTACGACCTTTCTCGACATATTGAAGAATCGTTTTAAGAAATAATTATAATAATATAAATAATATGGTTATTAAGATGGTATTAATGAATTACAAAATATTCAAAATGTCCCCACTGTCTCTAAATAATATTTATCGCAGCGTTAACAATAATTAGGTTTTAGGTTACTTCTATTAATGTTATTAGTACTCGAGCTATAATATCGAATTGGGTCTAGCTAATTTATTTTCCTTCATAATTATATTTATATGGAAGTAACGACTAACATTTTTATAATGTTTACGTTATGTACGGACTTAGCAGTATCAGAAATTGGGTTAATGCCAGCGATTCGACAGTTAGATGGCATGCATGATCTTGCAAATACGTAAACTTGTGTAGAGCTGCGTATCTTCCCTTCACCGCTATCTTGACATGACGCTGGCCCATGTCCAGTGTATCCGATAACACGGTTTTTTAAGTTCGCCTTTTCAATTATTGTTTTAATAATGTTTTGAGCCTAGAAACAACACAATTTATAACTAAGGAAATAAGTTAAATACGTCATACATTACTTGTGCGAAGGAAGCCGGAAGCTGACTGGAACTACAACTCTCCATATTATTTTCAAGAAACAATGCATGTTCCCGTTTAGAGAATGATTACATACGTCAAAAGCCTACAGGCTCCATAGAAGTCTAGATAATAATAATAAAGAATATTTTAGATTCGTTATCATAGTAATATGGAAAGGGTCACAAGAAATGGTGGTCATTTACTAATATAGTTCCTTTTTAGTCGCCTTTTACGAGATGTAAAAAGAGTACGGTACATAGCAATTTAATAAGAAAAGCGGATCAAGCGGATAAGGAACGACTAACGATTATGTTGATGTCGCTTCCGGATGTGTCACAGTGATTTATCGAGCTTTAGAAAAACCTTTACTATGCAAACAATGTGTTCATACGTCGGATTTTGATATGGTACAATAATGTTTATCAGGATTTAAGAAACTAAATTAATGTTGTAATTTGTCATCCAAATGCAAATTTTATTGAATATATTAATGTATATACACCTTTATAATAAGTATGGAGATGTCCTTTGCTGTGTATAAGCCTTCTCTTTTGTTGCAGGAATTTCTCATATTTTCTATGTAGAGAATTTCTTAGAGAGTGGAAAATGTTATATTACGTGTTTTTCCTTACTGTACAGAAGATTCTTTCTTTTCTATGGGCCATGAAATCTTACCAACTTAAAATCACCGAATGACACATCGCTATTAGTCTAGGAACGTTTTCACAAATAACCCAAGATGACATATGTTTTTCATTCTTTATCCGAAAAAAATATATAGTGAGAAGCTGTTGACAGATTCTCGTTCTCAATTTTTTTTTTATTATTTTTACAAACATGAACTCATGGAAAAGTCGAACATAGGCTTGTGATTCATACTGGTACTATTAATAGATTAAGAACCAAAGTATTGAATGTGTAATGTGTTTTGTATTCAAAACCTAATGTTCACTCCATAAACTGAAACTGTGTGATAATAATTAACTATTTAAAATTCTTGATATGTAAACTTCTGTTTTTGGAATTCTAACCGTTAAAATAAATAAGTAATAATATGTTTTTGAATCTCTGTATAATATCCAAAATCGGATAATCCTTCAATCATGTATCTAATACATATTTCATGCAGCCGTTCAGTCAATCTCAATTTGGACAATCATATCTCTGTACTGTAATCCGTTTCCAGTCAATTGAGTTCGGACCAAATAGGTCGTAATACATTTGTAGGTATAAGAACGCGTTTTCTGTCATTATCTTGAAAGCAGAGAGAAAACTATTCCTTCCCCTCTATTGCTCTCATAACACTAAAGTAGATTTTATTCTTGCGTAAAGAAAATTGAATCATTCAATGTAACAGCATAAACCGCATTGTCAGACAGGATTTAGATTTTTTCTCTAATTATATTTATCATTGGGAAGATTATCTTATTAATTTAATTAACCATTTATTATCATATGCCAAAAGATGATCTAATTGCATCATAATTTATTGGTGATAGGACTATGCTGTCATAAACCATCTAACTTCCAAATACCAATAGTAATGAACTTTTACTATGTATCAGTTTAAAAGGCGATGTAACTTGTGTAATTATGACGTGAAAACTCTATTGCCATCTCCTGATTCTTAAAAAATATTAAGTCTTTTTTATACCGTATTATATACGAGGTTTATTATATTTTCCTCTTCTTTTATTCTTTATATCAGTGTTTGACGGCGGTATATTGGCATTTGTGCTTACACTATAATACTACTTGTAATTGACTTTTTCAATCTTATTCTTGCGGGATAAAAAATATTTAAAATATAGTAAATTTTCTCTTAAACATATTTTTTTTTTATTATCAAATTATAAAAAAGATAATGTTCATAGGAAAAGTTTTAAATCGATATTCATAATACGAGGGAGCGAAAAAAATCTTTGTAAGTAATACGCTTGCCCATGTGTCTAATATTTGAATTAACACAATTGTTTATTAAACTTGCTATTAGTTGATTTAAATTGAAGACGAGAATTGTTTCTTCTGATGTTTACTAAGCTTACATTTTAGGTGGAACTTTTCTGTTATCGGCAGGTTGCTAGAGCGCAACTAACGATCATGTCGATGTCAGCCCCCTGAAATGTCACAATGATTTATGGCATATACCCGCTGTAGCCCCTACTTATTGTGATGCGAGGGTTCCCTGGAGGTTTTTAGAAATTTATAAAACTCCCTGTTGGTTTAATATCACTTAGGTGTTATTAAGGACAAAAACATAAGTTACAGACATAGCAAAGTTGAATTGTAACTAACAATTATACTTAGGTTAGTTATAAATTACATAGCATAGAGTCAAATCTTAAATCCACTGCCTTTTTAGGCTTAAGCATTTTTGTGCTTGAAGTTTAGATGCCTCTTTTTAACAAAATTAGTTTATGAGTAAATAATAAATCCAGTAAGTTGAAATAAGTTTTTGTTAAGAGGACTAATATTTGATTTTATGCCCGTAAATTTTTAATCAATTTCCTTAGTTTATTAGTCTTGTTTCTTAGCACTCGTTAATTCTTGGTTTATAAACGTCTTTCGATCGTTTGGAATGCAACTCGCAATTGCGCACTTTACGATTCGAAATTTATGAACAATAAAGTGCAAGATGTTGCACCTTATTTGGAGTAAGCATCGAAACACGCTAGTTTTAGTGTCATCGTAAATTAAGTTGACTTATATTAAATAGTTTGTTTAAAATGTGAACAAGCTTTATTGAAAATAATACCTATAAAAGTTCCTATTTAATTTTTTGATGATTTACTTTTAGATTATGTGTGGTACATTTATTTTTAATAAAAATTCAGACAACTTTTCTCGCAACGATCTACCTTTGTGTTTAAATTAAAACGTAAATATTGAGGTGTAAACAAATTTTTACATTTACAATAAGCCAAAGCCTATTACTACCGTTAGAATGTTATCATATAGATATTAGAATTTCTCACCGAGATAATATAATGAGAACATTTCCAAGAAGAAGCAACACTTTTCTCAAAATAAACAGAAACCCTTTACTAAATATAAATATGACAAAAGTTTATAGGAAAAAAATATTATGATAGTGCTAAATATTATTTACAGGTTTTGTTTAGATTCATTACATCCAAGTATGTACTTGGCAAGTGCTTGGGCACCAGCTGCCGCAAAACTATCGATCCAAAAACAGCTCAATACCGTCCAAAGAGGATTTGCATT
>DWLS01002367.1:0-18283 GCA_018246255.1 Pachliopta kotzebuea | reverse complement strand
GTATAATATAAGGTATTGATGTTTTTAAATGTTTCAATTAAACGGAAAGGAATTTACGTGTGAGACGGTGTGTTTAATATAACGGATTTTTGCATTAGTAAATATATTGACGGGGCTATATCTAAAGTTTTTAAGCTTCTGTGAATCGTATTAGGGATAACTCCGGTTGTTGAAACGACCACAGGGACTGTCTCAATGTTGTTAACGTGCCACTGTCGTTTGATCTCAGTGGAGAGGTCTGTGTACTTAGAAATTTTATTATTATTATAATAAATTAAATAGCTCGTCAACTTCGTATATTTATCGTACTGTTTAGCACATACCGCGTTCTGTATACGCGCTGGATACAATCACAGGGCACGTGGAATGCAAATCTAAATTGTTTAATGAATTACCCCGTCCGCATGTCCGTCCGTGTGCGCCGCAAATGGTTCCGAGGCGCGTACCACTCGCAGTGCCGATAATAAGCCAATATCGGCGATCGCTTTGTGCCGATAAATCAGATTAGAGAGATTCAAACACATCCCCTGCAGCTTTGTTTTAGTGATAAAATCACTAATAAATGTTAACGAAGCGATAATTGTGGTACCGATTTTTTTTTGTATATATGCGACATAGCGACCAGGGCGTTCATGTGATGATATTACGCTAGTTCTAATAATCTACACTGCACTACATTGTGCTCATCGCCTTGGAATAAAAATTATTAATGTCATTACACCAATAATTTGACTATCCTTTCAGACTGGAACACAGTGATATTTGCATACTATTCTGTGGTGACAGGAGTAGTGGTGGTATCTACGCGAACAATCTCTGACAGTAACAAATGTTTTAAATAAAATGTGTTCATTTTAAAACGGATGAAAAATTAAGATTGTTTTTTGCTTGATCAACAGCTCTTTTTTATCCTTTTATTGGAAATAGTTATCATACAATACATTTTACAAAAATTTATAAACCAACTGCTAAGGAGAAAGAGTATAAATAGTTGATTTTGAATAGCTTATTATATGATTAGACATACTCATTGTATACTTTAGAACTGGTTTAGTAATAAAGTGAAAAATTAAGGAGATGATACTTTTACACCTATCAATATTTTTTGTTAATAATTCTTAAGTACGAAATGTAACGAATGTTGTATATTTAATTAATGTTACAGAAAATACCTTCAATGCAGTAAACAACAACAAATTACTTATTGTAGTCCATTACATACTTTTTGAAAATTTCTCCTATTTCAAGAAAGTTTACTATTAAAACATAACTCATGTTCCTATAAAATTAATATTATTTTACCAATAAATACTGATTTTAACTGTAATATGTTAGTAGTTGCTTAAACGAGTAGCTTAAAGTTTATTTATTGTTTGTGGTATTAAAAGAAAATGAGATTGGATGGTGAAGTGGAAGCTCGTCTAGAACAGATAATTATCAACTGGAACACAACAGTTCTGTTATGATGGTTTATAATGTGGGGGTGATCAATATCTCTTAATAAATTCGACAATATGTGGCTCCAGTTTCAAAGTGTTAATTCCCATATTTTTAGGCAAGCGCTTAGCAACAGAAACAGTTAAAATACAAAACGAACATATCGCCAGTAATATAAACTAGCTGTATATAAAATCGATAACGCGAATGAACAAGGGTATCTCATATGTAAAGTGCTGAGAGTGGATTAAAATTAAAACTGCGTAAAACGCACAACATATGTCGATATTTTGAATGCGGCGCGCCTGGGGACGCACCCCACCGCCTCTATCTGATTATATTCCGACGCTGTTCTTACAAACTAGCAGTTAAAAAAACAAATTAGAAATGAAATTTAATAATATTTTTGAATCTATAATCATCAGTTTACATTTTAAATATTTTTGTTACCATCTAAAAATTATAGTTTTTTAAATAGGCTATATTGGAAGAGAAATCGTAGGCTAATGAAACGCCGGGTTGATAGTGTAATACAAATTTCTGGGTAGGATGAATACTGACAAAAATAGAAAACTGATAATGAGACTGGAGGAAGTCTTCATCCAAGAACAGATCTATATGATTGCGCTAACAGAATACAATAAAAATATCACAGTAAAAATACTTTTGAGACTACAATTTATATGATTATTGGCTTACTGATATTTAACAATTGTCATCAGTAATGTCGTGTGTGTTATATATGGAAAATTTATTTATATAATTATAAGTATAGTTACAGTTAAACTTTATATAACAGATTTGTATTTTAATTTAAACAAATAACGTGATAAGGGATCAACCGAACAAAGCAGCACGACAGGCAAATTAAATTTCACCCCCGAAGACGTTTATGTTGTTTATCAAAGAATGTTTAAACGGCTGATTATGATGTTATGTAGTACGAGGAGTTTTGGCCGTTTGATGTTCAGCCAGCTGTAAGGGCCTAAGAATGCCTTGTGGAGCCCGCTCTCAGCTGTCTTGAGCTCCTAATATAAACAAATAAGTACACTAGAATGTGCCTGTGGTGTAACACTGCTTTCAGGGTTCGCAATTGGTCGCTTTCACATTAAAAATATATATTATGTTTCGGTATATAAAAAAGATTTATTTAATAATCATAACAATATTCAATGCCTGAAGAATTGAAAATATGATATATATTTACGTACAAGAAAGAATCGCGGAGAAACCAACATTTTCCATGTAGAATATTTGTGGTCTGAAGACTTTAATTCGTCCTTGTTGATAGCGATGAGGTACAGAGCAGAGACGTAATCATTTACAAAGGGCCTTATAAAAAGGCTCAAAGTCACCCAAATGGCAATAGAGAGGGCTATGCTCTGAGTACTGTGCGATTCAATCAGAAATGAGAAGATCCGTAGAAGAACTAAAGTCACTGATGTAACCCTAAGGATTACTAGATTTAAGTGCCAATGAAAAGGGGATATTACTAGAAGAACTGACAGCCGATGGGGCAGTAATATGCAAGAGTGGCAGCCGCATACCGGTAAACATAGTGATGGAAAGGCCTCCCACAACGTGTACCGATCATGTGGTGAAAGTTGCGAGAAACCACCGAATGCAGACAGGATCGATTACAGTGAAAATCTTTAGATGAAACCTCTGTCCAGAAATGTGCGTTAAACGGTTATTAATGATAAATATTTGTGGACATGATGTGGACCTTTACTTCACCAGCATGGTTGATTAAGTTTTTAACTTGGTAAGACAAAACTCCAAGTTTGAGATGTGCGAAAATAATAAGTGAACTGTATATCTATCACATTCTAGTCAAAATATATACGATTGAATAAGTATGATTAAATTCTGTACATAACTTTAAAAAAATGTTAAAAGTTAAGTTTTAACTACATCAACTTAATAAAAACTGTAATAAATTTACTGGATCTCTTTTAAATCATTGATAATTTACATTCTTATTAAAAGAATATTTTTAAGAAAAAGTATCCATCATTATGAAATGACTTTATCTTACTGATATTCGGCGACAGAAGAGAAAACTATCCCAATTTTCAGATAACCTTTTCCTCTGATGTATTCAAGTCTACTTTAAAGTAATGATGTTAATAAAAATCAATGACACTTATAAACTATGCATATCAAAAATATTAAGGAAAGAATTATAACATTTTATTCTACTAATAAGTGTTTTTCTTGTTTGTCTATGGTTCTGAGTAATAATTACATTCAAATCAATTGTTCGCCGATGAACAAATGAAGCACCCGATATAGAAGCATCAAGGAAGTTAAATTAGACAAAGTACCCCAATATGTTGGTATAAGTAAATACTAATTGGGTATTTTATCTTATCAAGTATCTGTTGATGTTACATAGGTTTGATTCAGAGGGGACATAAGTAGAGTCATCAAAACAATTTCTTATTTGTATTATAATAAATCATTAAAGCTTGTGAAAGCTTTATATACTTTTAGTATATTAAAAATATTAATTTTAGTACCAAACAATAAAAAATAACAAAAGTAAATTCTTTGATGTTCCTCCGAGTATCAAGGCACATTAGTAAAAAGTTACATCGTAAGGACAAAAGTGATGAATGGTGATCGCAACACTCACAGTTGAGGAATATGATTTAAAGTGATGAAATTTACACCTTTATCTCACTAAAAGTTTACAGTACTTTCAAGCTGGGGTTTTTATGAGATGTGTAACCGTTTCACTTCAGTTTTCATCTCTATATTCAAATATATTGCCAGTTACTACCAGATGAAACCATACAAAAACCTACTAGTTTATAGTTAATGAAAAAGGAATTTGATAGACATTGATTATTATCTAGTGTTAAATCATTTTTGTCGACTGTACCGTGAAAATCGGCGCATCATTCCGGAGGTGGTCGCAGTGGGATCTCGCCTTAATATACGTAATCCGCTTCTCAAGAGGACGAAATGTATGTATATGTATAATAAATACATTTGTAGTATTCATTACAACAAAGTACAGTTATTTTTGGGCAATTGTCTTAAGTAAAAATTTATAAAAAACAATATTCACTTTCATGAAAAAAATATCTATATAACTAACTGTCAAAATATGCATGTTATTCAACTAATGAGACTTCTTATAACATAGTGATGTTAATTAAGATTTTTACATTGCACTCTATTGCGTACATCATTTTAAAATATCCCTTAAAACCAAAAAAATTGTATGGCTTAAAGAATATTGTAAAATAGTCACTATATTGGTTCTAGCTTAATCCCAAATCTAAGTCAGAATGGAGATGAAAGATGATAACTATTATATCTGTTGATCATAAAATATATTCAGAAATAGCTATATGTTGAAATAATAATAATAATGATGGACAATCTTCTTGGTTAAAGCTTAAATAATTTGAATAATCATCATAATTCAATTGATGCCCATTGCTGGACTCTTCCAAAGATCTACACTTAATTAGTCCTGCGTTTCTCGCGGACTTTTAGCATAACTTGTATTACTGTTTATAATAATCATAAGAAATAATTTACGAAATATTGTATCGTTTAATATACAATGAAATATTCTAGTATAACGTTTTATAAGTAATAATAATAGTGGGATAATAAAAAAATTGCATGTCCCAAATGGGGGTGCACGTGTCGCGGCGATGCTTATCTCGCTTCGCTTGTCACCCTTGCCGATGCTGCGAACGCTTTATTTTCACCAGCGTTTCGCAATAAACGTATTTAGGATGGGATTTTAGGGAAAAATCAATAGTTTTTATATATATTTAGATCCAACAAAGCGAGGAGACGAGTTCGACATCCACCTGATAGTATATAATCAATAAGATTATGCTAGTTAAAATAGAAATTAGTGCACCGTATTGAACTTACGTCCGCAAAGATATAAAAGATAAAATATAAACTCATGCGTGTTTTTTCAACAACATATTTATTTATAAAGGATTTTTTTTTAAAAGGTTATATTTTTAACACAGTTTATTCCTCTTCTAAAGAATTTTCATAGACGAATAAATAATATACAAAGTACGTAAAATAAAATGAATAGTTTATAACTTAAAGTTAAAAACTGTAAACTGAACTATAACTTTGTCATATATTACGAATAGTCAATTTATTTGTATTCATGTACGTTGTTATTAACATATTTATTATTCAAAATGTTTTCCATTTTATTCTTATTCATATATATTCGTATTTAATGTACTGCCTTCGAGGAAGCGGATTACCAACTTTATTGTTACTTCATGTCATGTAAAATTGAGTGTTAGACGGTCATTAAAAATAGCTTATTTTCCTGTTATTATATTGTTATTCTAATTAATATTGCTAATTGTTCTTAACATGGGGGATTAAATGCGATAGGCACATAACTTCCGTAGTAGGCTCTTAGTAAATTAATGTTAAGTAACGCAAAGAACAAATATCGAATTTTAATTTGTACTTTACATTTTACTTAATTAGTTATTATATTAATAAATAATATATTGTTATTGGAAATATGAAAATATGTGTTCATCATAATATTGCACAACATATAAGCCGAAGATAATCTTTCATTAGGCATTGTGGGCCCACGTGGCGCGCACGGGCCGATCCGTAAGAGGGACGTTTATTGGATTCGAACCTTGTAATTAACTCGGTTTTGAATATAACTTACATTTATTGCATCTATTTAGAGTATAATATTTTCATTTAAACCATAGGTTACTCTGTACGCTTTAAAAGAAGAATTGCAGACCATTGCGATCCTGTAATAGACATTATATATAAATGCGTACATAAATTTTCAGTACAGAATCGACGAGATGAGAATTTTATAACATAATAAAGCATTTCTTATATCAATTATTTAGATTTTAATACACTCGTCACTCTTATTGTTTGTTTATTGGGTGTATCATATTATTGTTGTGAGTAATAAAGACTTTATCTAAATTATGCTCTCGTAATTTTGTTAAGTATTGTATAACTTACTTTTGGATCTACTACTTACAGAAAAAGATTAACATGGAAAATACAGCAGTCAATTTGCCCCCAAGGCGCCTATGGCATGTGACATAAACAAACATTGACAATAGACAAGACAATCTCAACAATTGTATCTATTTATTTGCTCATCATTGCACTCAACATCAATGTAAGCCTTAAATCCAACGAATTGTGGTATTCATTTCCCTCCAACACTTCTTACTTTTTAAGTAAACTTTTAAAAGCGGCTGTACATTCGAAAATGAATCTTATCGCTTTGGGATAAGGTACATTATACCTTATGGTAAATTAAACGTTTTGCATCGCATTTAGTTAAAGGAGAAGTAATTCTATCAGTTTGCAGTAGAGTTCAATTTGATTTGTTTGTGGTGGTGTTGGGGTGAATGTTGGTATATATGACCACATGCACGCCACGTGCCCGCCACGCGTCATCTCCGATAATCTCCTTTCCCTGACTCCTTTGTTACAATTTGTTGCTGCGATACAGCTCCGGCCCCCGTGAGATCGCCGATACCGATATGACGCTTAATGATATTTTAAATCAGTGCTCCGAACAGGCCATCCATTGATATATTTTTCCTTCACTTTACTATCTACACATAGGTTTTTATTATCTTTAATAATAACGCTCACACTATTTATCTAGAAACTCAAGAACTCAATAAAAATTATTATCATTCCTTAACTCTATGGGAAAGAGTTCAATTATTAGTTTCTTGAATATTCGCCTGACTTTACTATCTATATTGTGGTGGTAGTAGACTCTGGTTTGAAAGGCAATATAGCTAATGATATTACTATTGTAACGAGACAATAATACAGATCTCGTAGCCACAAACACGATGGAGTGCTCTTGAAAAAATCGTAAATATACTATCAATTATCAAATTCGTTTCAACATAAAGAACTGGCATATTTCAGGCAAGCGCTTTTAATCTTATTCCATCGATAAACTGGAAATTTAAGTATTTTTTAACTAGGCAAAGAGACCAGCAAGGCTTTCACTTGAAGGTAGGTGATACGCTTTTCCATAATCTTGTAGCGCTGGTTAAGATGGTATACACAGCAACAAATTGCGCTCAACGCCTTGATACTTAAAATGTTATGTATCGTTACCTTAGTAATTTTACTAGCTAGAACATAATTTATATCGGAACAGTAATGTTTCCAGAGTATTGTTTATCGGCTGTAATAGAAGTTGCGGTGGTAACTACCAAGACGATGTCCATCAACAGAGAACTACTACTAGTAAAATTTTGTAGATGTAAAAAGTTATTTTTTAATTCTCTTCACTTGACTCTAATTTTCTAAATACTTAATATTGTTTAATTTATTACTATGGTCATTTATTATTCCTGTTTATGTTTATGCCGTGATTAAACTCAATATTGCATATTCATATTGAACTTATTTTCAATCTATTTTTATTAGGAAAAAAATTGTAACAGCTACGTATACATTACTAAAAGCGAATAATGCCACAAACTAACGTTTGTAACGTTTCCTATTCAGATGTCTGGATGGAAAAAAAAATCAACAACTGTCAGTAGGAATATCGGGATATAATAAAATAAAGTTGTCATCCCCAGTTAAAGTGGCGGAGGGTAGGGAGCGTGCTAAATGCATTAATTTGGCCTGGATTTAGTGGCCCGGAAGTGATTTGCTACGGGAACGCATGCTCCGCGCCGTTATGACCCCGCTATCTGCCTCCGATTGACCCCCTTACCTCACATTTTTCGCTTTTAATTAAAACTACACTGTACTTTTATGTTATAAAGACGCAAAATTCAACGGCAAAGGACACCGTTTAGGGTGACTTAACGGGGTTTTGCTTTGTTAGTGCCGCTTTAGTCAAGGGTTGTTACTGTAAAAGCTTATCAGCTTTGAATGTACTTGTTATTCATTAGTCCTCCACTTGCATTGAAACCGACTAATAAATATGTTTACTTTATTGATAAGACTTTTACAAACATATAAATAATTTTATTTATAAAGATAAACAACAGTTAATAGAAGACACGATCAGCAAATCTTCTTAATTTAGGCCTACATCAGTTAATTTAAACATCTGAAATAGAAACTCGACTATAGAAGCTGTAGATAAATTTAAATACCTTGGGTCCTTACTAACGTCACAGAACAGTACGGAGGAGGACATAAAAGCAAGAATACTAGCAGTGAATAAATGTCTTATTCGTGCCGAAAGCTCCTCTCTTTAAAAGTCATTCGCGCTAACTTCAAGCTAACCATTTACATATACATTATACGACCTGTTGTGACTTACGCCTGCGAAACCTCGGTACTGACCCAGAGAGACGAACAGAAACTGGCAAACTTCGAAAGAAAAGTTCTCAGGAAAATCTTTGGTCCGGTGAGGGAAGCGAATGCTGCATATGCCGAGGAAAAGATGGATAGATGATATAGAAGAAGACCTTAGAGGAATGGGAAAATTTACTGGATGGAGAAAGAAGTCAGAGATTCGCGACGTTTGGAGAAGAATTGTTCAGGGCTAAGACCCACAAAGGGTTGTAGCGGCATCGATGATGATGATGATGACATCAGTTAATTTAACTGATCTACCACTTCTGTCTCAATTCATTAATGGAATAGTATTTCGACTAATTGGTATAAATAATTGTCAATATCATAACCAACAGCCTCCGGTGATCCCCTGCTGGATATAAGAATCATATAAATGATTTTATCGCGTGTTATAGTGTAAATAAATTGTCTAAAAATAAAACACATAGAAAACTAATCATTTTGAATTTATGTCTTTTTGCAAATTTGAAATAAAGCTCAAATACCTGTTATATAATATCAATAATTAAATTACTACTTTAATTAGATTGTTCTTTAGTACACGGTTACATTTCAACACTATTATATGACATTAATTACAACTAAGTCACGGCAAAGAAGTTTGCTCTTCGGAAGTACTTACAGATTCTATATGAAAGAGTAATAGTATATTATTATTATTTTGTACAGAAAGTAGGTAAAGGAGAGAACACTACAAACGATGAAAAGTGAAAACTGATGCCCATGGACAATCGCAACACCCGAGGTGTCGTGATTGTGTTGCCGACTTTGAAGGAAGAATTTGTAAGCTCTTTTTTTGAAAGTACTCATGTTGTTCGGGTTTAAAAATACCGCTGATGACAACTAAGCATTGATAGAGGAGCTGATGAAAACTGTTGTGGTGTTAGATTGATAATAATGAAGATGGTAAGTAACTAAACAGGTAGTAAGTAACCCTGTCATCATTAAAACTCCACTACATTTACGGGTAGGGAATCGAAGCAAGACCACGAAGTAGAACCTCCAAATTACAAGACAAATATAAAGATCCTTCTTTTTTTAAACAAGAATTTTTTTCTTTATTCATTCCTTATATACATTTTCGTATCCTAAAATAGACTACATTTTATTGCAGTAACATTAATTAAATTAGATTCAACTTAACTAAAGTAAACAGGAAATCGTTTAGGACCTAACCACAGCACTTATTACTGCTCCTAAGCAGTAGTTTGAAACCTTTACATTGTTCCGGTAAACCAAAATTTTATGGTTATATCATTATATATCAAGTGCTAGTCGTAGTACAAAGTTTTCAGTGTTTATCATATTAAATAACCGCACATTATTATGGACAGGTTATCACTTACTTTCAAGTGACTACCCACGTCGCTTCGAATAAAAAAAAATTGCCTTAAATATCACGTTGTATTTTAACGAAAAATAAGCCCGACATTAAACTCATACGTTCACGATCTCCATAAATATTAATTCTCCTATCCAGCCGTCTCTCCTAACGGAATCAGACGTCGAATAGGCACGAGTCTACCGAACGCGACGTTAATATATTCCACGCTTAAGGGCCCTCATAAACAATGTACATATATACGCAAACATACTACATATATATTCTGCGATACTCAATAAATACGAGACGCGGCCTCCCTATAAGCACCTGTCTGTACGCGCCTACCTTAAACCTCCCTTCGAGGCTCCCTCTGATAGCTTAAAGACTTTATCCCCTGTACAGGAATTTTTACGGTAACAAAAGCGTTCATATTTTCTTTATTCATACCGTGTCAAAATCGCCTCTCCCCCTCCCACCCTTCAGTCGCTGGAAAAATAGATAGCCGTCCAACTCTTTCGCTCCTTTCAGAATTTAATGTCGCCGTCTCCTTTCTTACCCCCCATTTCGGTTTTATGTTTTCCTCGATATTCTTGGTGGAGAGTGCTTAATGCCGTTTTTTTTTTCTTTTCGTCAAACCGTCAGCAACAGGGTGATTGCGCGAATTTCTTAATTAATTTATGTTAAGCATTTCGCGAGGGGTGACATCTGAAAGGGTGTTTAAGAATTCTTTCGCGTTACGAGACGCATAATGAGAGATCCGCGTACGCAATAACCTCTTTTAATTTACTGTTTTTTTCGTGTCGTTACTTTTACGGAGTTTTTATTTAAGACGTAAACAGAAAATGGAATTAATATATGTATAACATTAAATGGACTTGTTTACTTTACACCCAGTCACAGAAGGAAGAAAGATGTTATCTGTAACAAAAGGTGTTAAGGAACACTGCCTAAGTCAAAGAGACTAAAAACGAATAAGACACAAATTACTTGTAATTTAAAACCTAAAAAAAGGAAGACAACTAAACGTCAAAGTAGTATCTAATTAAATATTTCTTAAAAAGGAGAAGGTAACAAGATTAAAGTTACTTCAATTCATACATAAGTTACAACGACAGTTTTTCTTACATGATACGACTTTGTATTTTGTATATATAATATAAAAACGTCTGACGTTATTTTAGATTTTAAGGCAGTAAATTATATGTAGTAACTACACAAAAGTATTGTCACATGAAAGCATTGAGAGCAATAAGAAATACAGATATTCTTATTATCACATCAGCTTTTATATCCGTATAGTGTACGGTATCGGAGCCGTCTAAAGGATATCCCCAGTAGGGAGCGGCTTCGTATTCAAAAAAGGGAAAAAGATGAAGAAAAAAGTTATAACGTCATATTGTTTTGCCACGGAGCGAAGGAGGAGTGAAGGGGGAAACAAAAAAGGGGAGTCCCGTATAGTGCCGGGGAAAGATAAGGCGTTATAGCGTCCTGTATATAGCCGCACTGTAGATATGACTGCACCATTGTACTTTAGGAGTCGCCCTTTTCGTATTTTTCATACTTTAGAATGGCGTCTTGGTAAAACGTCCCTATATATTTTATCCGATTTATTTCTAGAACTTAACCTAAATCGATCTCTGAGCTTACTTTACATAAGTTCAAAAAACTAAGCTTAATTTAAAGATCAATAATAATGAAATTAATTTCATTGCGATTCACATTAACATGAAATCTTTATGTTCAATATTGGAGAGAGTAATGTATTTAGAGAAATTACTTGTGTCTCAATGCGACAAGCTCAATGTGGTGCTCCTTATACTATCTTAAACAGCGTCACGTCATGGACAAGCGTATCACTTACTATCAAGTGAAGACATTTACGTTTCATCTCCTCATCAAATAGAAGTATAGAATTAAACTATAAAAATAATTTAATAATTTAACATACAGAACAAAAAATTACTTACACTGGGTATGTTATCGGACGTGCACACTCCTTCGCTGAGTAGACGGTCCCTGATCTCCCATGCGAAGATCGAGGGGCACTCACGCTTGTATTGAGCAATCTTGCTGACAACTTCTGCAGTTGCCACTCTGGGTTTCGAGCCGCCGATAGCACGTGGCCTGATGGACCCCGTCTCGTAATACCTATTGAAATTAATTATAATTATTATTAACAACAGTGATAATAAGAGAAAGCGCTGTATTTACTTTCTCTTATTGAACTTTTAAGCTCCACAAAAATTTGTTTGGTAGTAACTTACTCCCACCAAACAGTATAAACGTTATTCTGATTGTAATTGATAGACTTACTAAGGTAGTAAGACTTAATATGTTATATCTAACTGTGATGCTCGAAGTAATGATAGCCTAGTGGTTTGAAAGCCAGCCTTCCAATCCGGAGGTAACAGGTTCTAATTGAGCCTTCACCAATGAATTCTTCAATTAATGTGCAGTTACTATATCAACTAACATCACGAGCTTTAAGCCAATTATCAAATCGCGGCGCTGTAAACATAAAAAATAATTTGATGCTCAGAAGTCGTGATAGCCTAATGGTTAGAACGCCAGCCTTCCACTCCGAAGGTACTAGGTTCTAATCCGGCCTGCACCAATGAATTCTTCAATTAATGTACAGTTAGTATAACAACTAATATCACGAGCTTTAAGCCATGTATCAAATCGCGGCGCTATAAACATAAAAAAATGTGATGCTCAGAAGTCATGATAGCCTAATGGTTTGAACGCCAGCCTTCCACTCCGAAGATACCAGGTTCTAATCTGGCCTGCACCAATGAATTCTTCAATTCATGTGCAGTTAGTATAACAACTAATATCACGAGCTTTAAGCCATGTATCAAATCGCGGCGCTATAAACATAAAAAATGTGATGCTCAGAAATCATGATAGCCTAATGGTTTGAACGCCAGCCTTCCACTCCAAAGGTACCAAGTTCTAATCTGGCCTGCACCAATAAATTCTTTAATTAATGTGCAGTTAGTATAACAACTAATATCACGAGCTTTAAGTCATGTATCAAATCGCGTGGCTATAAACATTAGAAAAATGTGAAGGTCTATAAACATGCCTATTTTTTATATATATTTTTAGCTTTAATTGTTTATTTTTAGATCAAACAAGTATTCAATGAATCTGTTCAATCCATTTTGATATAATATCACAAAATATATTTTAAAAATACCTTCCGTTTATGGTTGACCCATTAGTATACTAATTCAGGAATAAATAAAAAAAAACACAGTGATATCATGCTTCATAAATTTCATAGAATTTTCTGAACAACCTGTATAAGTATAAGTAAGTAATGGAAATGTAAAAAGAAATTGAATTGTAATAGATTTTAAAAAAAGAGAAATGTACTGTTAGGAATAAGGAAAAATTGTAAAGATAATAAAGAAGTATGGACTTCCTTATTTAGGAGACGAATGAAAGAAGGAATTGGGATGGAAGAAAGAAAGAAAGATGAATGGAAGGAGAGGAATAGTATGAAAGTAAATGACAAATAAAAATAAAGATGTACACGAGCCTTGGCCCAAAATAACCAAGGGATTTGTAGTTAAATAAATGAAAAAAAAAAAACCTGTATAAGTCTGAAGCATGCATAAAAAATTTATAATTATCGGAATCTGTTTGTTAGAATGGAAATTGATCGGACTAGTGCAGGTACAGCAAGCAGCGCCGGAGCAAGGGGCGGTGGAGCGGCGGTCTCGTGTTACCGCGACCCGTGAGGTATCAGGTTCGACGCCGGGTCCGACTTCGTTATTCGCTTTATCCGCCAGCTGACGCCAAGGCGATCGATAAAATTATCCAATGCGGAAACAATAAAAATTTAATAATTTATAACGGAATTATAAATTAAATTAAGACGAAAGACCTAAAAACTATTTAAACCGTAATGATTTTTTTAAGATTATAAAAAATCTGTATGAAAATTTTCAAAAATTTCTTCTTTATAGTACACGGCTTACAATAATCTTCAAGGTTTCTTTTATATCTATTGTATATTCGGCGACAAAAGTAATTTATGAAGGTTTAATAAAACTGACCATTAAATTAGGTTTTCTTTATTAACCTTCACAATAACAGTATTTTAATATTGGTACTGCTTAGAGCGTTTTTTCAGCACTAAATTGTTATTGTCGCACTCTTTCTCGTTACCCTAGTAATTTCTCTAGCTACAACTCCCTTAAAGTCAGCTGTGTTGGCATAGTAAAGTTTATCCGACAACCGACACCTAATCAGTATCACCAATTGATCATTCACAAAATAAAATCACTACTACCTTAAACTTGATAACATATCTCATTACTTAATAAGCAAATAATCTGATACATTTAAACCGCAAACATACCAAATAAAAACCAATCGACAACCCATACGTCACTACAAAAATAGACGAGCTCGTATTTCACGCCTGTCATCTAAAACCAGCCTTCATAGTCAAGGTCTGCCAGACTAAGTAGAACCTGGTTGGAACGCAATTCGCTAGCAATAAGAGGTCTAAGTATACTGGACACGCGCTGGCATGCTCCGTAGTGTTTTCCTATAACTTGCGGTCAGTTACTATAATTCTGTGGTATAAACCAGTTAGAGACCGGTGTAATGTTCCAACTGCATTTTTTAGATATTTCATGTATAATGTTGCTAGAATATCTATCTAAACTATCTTGTGGTTGGTATTTTTATAAATATCGAAATTAATTAGTTAATCTCATATTTAATCTGATTTACATAACAAGTAACGGAAGTTTTAAATATCGACAGGTGCTCATATCAATGTTATATATACTACTTCTTCATCATATAGGTTAAAAAAAAAACTATCAGTTTAATATGAAATCTTATTCGCCATTTTATCTTACTGTTAATTTTTTTAAACATTTTAATCTAAGGTTTTAGGTTTTGTAGTAATGAAATTTCAGACTTTGAAAACTGGTTATAAAAGACTTATGCTATGCTATAAATAGAAAAAACTCTATTAATCATATACGTATCCATTACATTAGAAAACATATACAATTAATCATCAGATGTTTCTAGATTTTCTGCATCATGATTGCGGTTATGAACTGGTTTTTATAGTTATATTTACATTGGTTTTGAAGTACTACCCCTTATGTATTTTTTTACAAACTTTCTATTGGTTTCTAGTCAGAGCTTTATGGCCATAATCAAACGAATTAAAGGTATTTGTACATATGATAAGACCTATAATATTATTAATTTATTAATTGCTTTTAAAGCCTAAGACTTGTCTATTGCCGTCGGAATGTAAATAATAGACATTTGAAACATAAATTAATGAACATAAATACGTATTACAGGTCATTGAAGACTTTGTTCCCTCTAAAAGTCTCATTTTTAGAATAAAATAAAGTACATGATAAGGAGAGGAGATATCTCAAATAAAAAGACTATAGCTCTTCCGGTTAAAGAGATATGAAAGGTCAAAGTTAGCACTGTGGAAAGACGCGAAAAGGAAAATAAAAATTTCAATAAGGAAAACTTATGGCCTTTGTATCCAAACCATAAAAATTAGCTTATAATTTTATATAGTATTAGAGATGCGGATAATAAGACGATGTTCAAGTTCTTTCCGGAATGTTTAATGAATATTCAATGGACTGACCTGCCGAGTATTTTTGATACGCAGCCGTTGGAGACCTGCAGGATGCGGCTGATGTCGCATGGTCTCGCTCCGGAGTGCGCCAGCTCTACAATCTTCTGCCTTGTGGAGTCCGGCAGCGGCCTGCCTCCTACAAACACCCCGCCGAGCTGGTTAACACCGCTGTGACCTGTCGCACCACAATCCTGCTTACTCCAATTAATCACGCGTTTAATATATTCATATTGTATGGACTGTTAATGCAACAGGTTGTGTTACACAGGTCTTTCCAATTACATTATTATAATGTTAGTAATATGTATATACTTTATAATTACACGTTTCATTATATTTTAAATGTATACTATGATAAAATATCGCAACAACCAACAGAAATTTATAATAAACTAAAACTTGTTCATTGTTATGTATTAATAGTTATAAAATAAAAATGTTATATTTAATAGTTTGTTCAATAGATTTACAAGTTTTGTAATAGTTGATTTGAAGGTAAAAGCTAGTGAAATTACTGGGGTAAAAGAAGACTTAACACCTAAGGTCTCAAGGCGGGGAGCGCGAAATGGGTGCTGTGTATACCATCTTAACCAGCGCATCACTTACCATCAGGTGATCGTCTTTCTCATCCGCTCGCCTTATCGTATTAAAAAAATATTGATTATTATAAAAAAAACGAGAACTTATGATTCAGTGGTCACCAATGACATTAACCACTACTCTTTTACGCACATTACACAAGACAAGAAAAATACTTTGAGAAACTGAACTAATTTTTATGTATATTCTATTTCTCTACATCATTGATGTAAATAGAAAAAAATACGTTTATGTATATTTTAGTATCTTAAATAATATAACTTGACTCCAAACTAAAACCAAAACTATAATCTTATAGAAATTTCAGAAAAATGTTGAATGAAATAAAGATAAGATTTGTTTTTCTCTAATTATTCTTTCAAACTTTTCTATGCACTATGCGTTTAAATCAAACAAGTACCTTGGGTAAAACTGCACATCTTCAATCTCAAAGATCTGAATATATTCGACGTACAATAGTTTTCCTTTACAATTGAGAAATGGCACAAAATTATCTTTTTTATCTAGTTTTATTAAGTATCCAAAAGAAGAATGAGAATTTGTTATTAAATGAGAAAATGTTTCTGGAAGAGCAACTGTTAGATTGTTCGTAAACCAATTGAACATACCATTCGCTTTATGTAGTTGTAGAAGAAATGGTGGTCACCATTACCTTTACCTTTGTGAGCCAAGTCGTCCATGCGGTCGAGGAGGTTGGCGTCGGGCGGCCACGGGCTGATTGGGGTCAGCTGCTGCGCAGGCAGCATCGTGTACACCCCGTACTCTTCTATTGTGGTGACCTGGGAGAAAAACAAACACATTTTCATAACACGAAACATATAATACGAAGCAACGATTAATTTGGAAATTAAAACATAAAATACATGGTTACATGTTCTTTTGTATTCAACTACTCAATAAAACGAGCAAGTCGTTCATTTCATGATAAGTTTACAATAACTTGGCACTGATTAAGATGGTATACACAGCACCACATTGCGCTCGTCGCCTTAAGAAGGTCTTGTTACATCAGTAATTTTACTAGCTATAACACCCTTTAAATCGGAACACAGTACTGTCGGCTGCAATAGGAGCTACCGCGGTTTCTACCTAGACGGTCTCCGGCAACAGACCTACCACCAATAAACCACAAATGTTTATCTATACCAAAGTTTGTCTTGTTACCTCAGTAATTTTATTAACTACAAACCTTGTTTCATTTCAAACTACATTAAATTCCTCTGCAATTTTTAATAATCTTTCCAATATTTACACTAGTCTTGTATTACTTGAACAAACATATGTAAAGTTTTCTTATTAAATAATATGAAGACTCTTTATAAGCTTTCATTAAGATATGTGTTTTTTAAAGTTCTTTCTACATAGATCAAAAAGTTAAAATTAAAAATATTCTATTATTTAAGATAAGTTTTTATTAAAAACAAGATTCATATCTAATTTTCTAA
The DNA here is from genome assembly GCA_018246255.1 of Pachliopta kotzebuea. Lineage (NCBI taxonomy): Eukaryota > Metazoa > Arthropoda > Insecta > Lepidoptera > Papilionidae > Pachliopta > Pachliopta kotzebuea. The sequence goes on along the minus strand of DWLS01002367.1, from coordinate 492 downwards.
TTAATATTTTTCTTTTTCCAATTCCTGTAATATAGTAATGCTATATTTACAATATACTAGTACTAACAGATACTATAATAAACATATAGAAATTATAAGAAAATTACTTTGAATCAAAGAAAAGATGTGAATATTATAAGAAAAAGGTGCACTTTTTTCCTTTATCACAGTTTTCTGAAAAACGGTATGTTGAAATATTTTACGATTTGAGATTTTAAACACTTTGCTGGAGTGTTTGTCAAACATGGAGAGTCGTCGAGCGTCGCTCTTGATGAAACTCTCGAACACTTTTCGAGAGAAGTTTTAATGTTTTTTTTTATGATGACAAATTGCAAAAATCGGAAACGACAGTATTCAAATATTTTATAACTTTCTAGGGTAACGGGTTACCTTGTAGTTATAATATTCTCATACGGTTAGAGATGAGAATGGACAAGAATATAAGTAAAGAAAATCTAAGCGAAATAATAATGTCGCATAATAAAGAAGTAC
>DWLS01002366.1:0-18286 GCA_018246255.1 Pachliopta kotzebuea | reverse complement strand
ACGAGGAACCGGATGTAATGGTTCGATATACTCCAGGTGACACAGGAAAAGAATTACTTAATAACAAGTTTTTTTTATTTTCCTTGTCACTATGGGAATTTAAAAATTATCAGTACAAGTATAATAACGAATTTAGTTCTTCGATACACCTGGAACGTTAGTTGTTTAGTTCAACTTATCCAGTTGTTTCAAATAGGAATGTAATCATAATTACTAAATTAAGGTTTGTAAATTCCTCAACTTACAATAATGTAGTACTGTCAAAATTTAAAACACATTCAAGGAATCCCTCTTTTCTACAGGTTTAGAAAAGAAGTGTTAAAATGTTTTTAATGTAACGATAATATATTTAGTTGTATAATAATAGTGGCCTTTTCTGTGGTGCCTCTAGATAATAAAAGTTTATCAAAGCTTGGGTTGCTAAATGAAAACATCCAGTTACTTTAACTGACATTTATAGTTAGCAAAGGCGTATCCATTTATAACATCTTTTATTAGAAAATGTACTTGTCTAATGGTGTGGGAAACTGTGAGCGATATACAGAGAGGAACGAGTGACGTCCACAACCCACGCGTATTTGTAATGTGATGAATATAAACTTTTTCTGTAGTGATAGTGTTAATAAACATGCCGAATGATATATCGGAAGAAGTAACGTGAGCTCTTCAATAAGATTATATGCGTGAGAGAAACGGAGGAATTACATCAAAGCTTAATGCCAATTCATAGTATCATCATCACCAGTCGTTAAACATGCACTGATGGACATAGGCCTCGCCCAAAGATCTCCGCATTGATCTACCCTACGCTGCCCATATCCAACGGCTTTTAACTACCTTCACTAGATCTTCGGCTTGTTGTTTAGGTCAACTTTCGTTATTCAATTTCAATTAACTATTGTAAACTTTATTAAATGAAAATTCCTTCGTAGGCAAACAAAATTGACTATATTTTTTAATAATCATTTAAAGTGTACCGAGAATACTTTTTCGAAAGTTTTTCCGCGTCTCTGTAAATTCCAAGCCAATATTTTTATCTTAAACAGCAGAATATCTTGGATAGAAGAAAGTACTATTACATTCCTTTGAAGTTAAAAACACAATACAGTTTTATCTAAAAGTAAAACTTGGATTTAAATGTAGATGCTCGTGTTCTTCTTTCTTAGCTTTTTTTAACTTTCTTGATATCAGTTGTGAAATTTTTCCATCGTTTAAGTTAGTTGTTCTGATAATGTTTTATTGTCTTCTTATTAGTTACATTTCTTCCTTTTCTTTACTTCTTTCTGTGTGAAGATTATGGATATCGTATTTAACAAGTTTATCTATTGGGAATTTGAACTTGTGTAATGATTGCAGTATCACGTTTGTAATAAAATATTATATTCTGTTGTTTGTATGAATGTCGGCGCTGCCTGCATACTTTATTGCTAAATATATCCTCAGTGCAATCTCAGAGTTTTTAGCCTCATTCGTGTCAAGTTCGTGCTGAGTAAACGTTACCGAGATAAAAGAGTTTAAGGTCTTCAATAACGCAACGTTTACACGTCGATATTAGAAGTATAGAGAAAAAAGTAAATTTACGTTTCTTGTAATATTTTTCTTACGGTTACGTTAAGAAATAAAATTGTTTGAACCCATATTATGTATTCGTATGGTATTCGAACATAGCAAATAAAAGAAGGTCAGTGTTTTAATGTTTTCTATCTAATTGATATTGAGTAAATAAACATATTTAGTATTAGTCATTAATGATGTCACTTATTTTAGGTAACCTTTATAAATTTGAAATGTTTCGAAAAGGCATACATAGCATACAAGGCAAGGCAAAAACATAGCATAAATTCCAGTTTCACCAAAGTAGATAAGTTTTGGAAAAAAGATATACCATTTGAAGTAAAATCCTTTTTTTTTTACGTATGTAGGTAAAAAAAAAGTAAAATCCGTAATATATGTTATGACTACAAATTTTAATATTTTACTTAAGGATAAGCAGAGATGTGTGTGGGTGTTTTTTTTTTAACTACTACTACGGGCTTAACTTTGAATGGAACAGACATGGATAGTCGTTGTCTGACAAAACAATTTATGAAGTAATTCTACTTAAAAGTATAATTCCATTGGAAATTATGACCGTAATAATTACTTGGACAAAAAGCTCTTTATTTGGGCAAGAAATTTAATAAAATATTTACCTTAGTTTCGACTCCGAATTGTACAAAACTAGTTTTTTTCAATTTAGACCGATGCCAGAGTTCTAAATGTAAAGGCGTTTAAAACACCAAAGTAGTGATGTAAGATATTAAAAATATACCTTGTAAATTAAGCAATTTTACTACCATCATTAGAAGATATCTTAATGCATAGCTGTAAATTGATAGTGCATATGAACAATATAATGTTTATTCGAATGTACATAAAATTGTTTATTTTTAAATCAATCTTTATGTTATATAACGAGGAGAAGATGAAACTATAGCATATAAGTTACACCTCGAAGGATTTTTTCTCTCCTTTGCTCTAATCGACCGTTTTCCCGGATTCTGTTCTTTATATCAGCCTTTATAAATAAGATACATTCCATTGTGAATCCCTAACATTGTAATATTAATACTGTTTCCAAGGACGTAACGCAGAAGTAGCACAGGATACACTTGGGCAAACGGTAACGGTCACGCTATAAGGTATCTATATATTTACGGGGTATTTATGTAAGAACGGAGATTATTCGTTTTACTTTCATTTTAATGATTGCATATTATCATAAAGAATATGTATAAAAATTCAATTAAAAACTATATCAAAATATAAGACGAGTAAATGGTAATTGTTTTTTAATTATTGAAAGTGTACATCGCCCATACAGACGCGAGCAAGAGTGAAAGTTAGCTTAAAACATATTCCAAGTACAAAATGTTGTGGTAAAATAATGTAACAATAAAGCTATTACAGTTTTATTATAAAATATTAGAGTACCATATTACGCGGTTACTGCGTCATATCGCCGAGGGAGGGATTCTGTGCCCGCAATCGAATTAGCTAATTAAATTAGAGCGACGCCGGGTTGACATGGTTAAACTGAATTTACTCCCTGTGTATGAAAATAACTCAATGCATTGTTATTGAATAATAGAATAATATTATTATACAGCCTTCAAGGGAGATGTGATCACGGAGTTATCAATAGGGTCCAGTTATTTATAACAATAGGCAGTGTCGGTTTCCCAGAGTTTAACAGGGAGTATCTTTGTAAATTAAGATACCCTTGTAAAAAACAATTTTCACATCACTGCTCAGTACAATTAGTAAAAGGTATTAGTATTTTTAATAATATGGAGTTTTTTAAAACCCAGAAACTCGGAGATAAACTTATTGAAGTTACTTCAATATATATGACGGAAACTAGTAGACACTTAATTTGAATTATTTAAATAGAAAATCAAAACTTAGTATACACCGTAACTGGTAAGTTGGTTTAAAATTCAATTAAATCTTCAGGTGGATAGGGAACAACAGAATTAAAGCCGTCCAAATTTGAGCTCAAGAAACTTAAGTTTAACATTAAATTGATAAGTAATAGTATAAGTAATAGTTGAAGTAATATACAAAACCTGTTTTATAAACTTTCATTGGCACGATGAAATTAACAGATGTTTCCCAAGTATTACCAATGATATCTCTTAGGTAAAGGGACAATGAGACTGAAGATGGTGAATGTTGGTCTAGAATATTTTGGCCTTCAAATGTTAGCAGTTGGAACACAACAGTGGTGTTATTTTGGCTGACTTGCAATATGAGTTAATTAGATGAGTTTGAAAAACCCCGCCATGCAAACTTCACGACGTTTAATCCCTGAAATAGGATCTCTTCACAGGGCATGTAGTTGGTTAAGTACCAATGCGATACTATAGCAGTTGAAAGCAATGATAAAAGTGTCATCATTTACATAATCTTGTATTTTTATCTAAAGATGGTACAAAAGTATTTTAGGTATGTATTTAATAAATGTTTATTATATAACAAGCCGCTGGATGCAGTCAGCACGAGACCTAACGGGATGGACGTCTTTTGGGAAGGCCTATATCCATCAATGTACGTTTATCGGCATATGATGATGCATCAAGGCAAGACGGAATTAAATTAAACCTGTTTTTTATTATTATTACAAAGCAACATCTTTATGTAATCTCGAAAATAACACCCCCGTATATAATGCATTCTGTTACACGTGTAAGCTTCACTGTTACTAAAAAAAGGATATACAAAAAGATAAATTAAACAAAATTCTCAAAAAAAACTTTATTATCTTTAATCCTTAGATTCGTGTTATTGTTGATTTAGTTAACAGAAATAACAGACGGAGGTGAATGTAATAATTTTAAGAGAGATTGTAGAACAACTTTGCTATTTCTGTTCTAGCTTCTAATAGTAGTAAAACATATAGGCGAAATTTAAACCAAAACGAACTACGCAACAGTTTCATTCAAAGTTTATCTCTCTCGTCACCCCATTCCCTGTCCCTCTTTTCGTTCCATTCCCTGTATTTCTTTGAAAAAGTAGCCTATATTCGTCGCCATGGGCCTATGTATCGAAATGCTAAAATTTAAAATAAATAATTTGGCAGTAGAATCGTGACAATGTATCGAACAAACTCTATTTCGCATTTATATTATTAGTTGGGATTATTTAACTCACTGTTAGCAAAAGCTAAAAATGTATATATAAATAATTTATATTATCGATATATCTCATAATAAATATCTATAGGTAAGATACTTCAACTACTGCTACAGTATATATAACAACATAATTTCTTTTGGACACTTTTGGAAAAAAAATAACCAATTTAATAGACGTGGAGAATTGTCTGAGACGGGGTCCTGTATTGAGATTGAATCTCAAGACACCATTGACTTAAGTTAGACTTAGCATGATTAAATAAGAAAGTTAAGTTTCTTTGCAAGATTTCTACCTCTAAATAATGAGGGATAAAATATATAATATTTCTAATTATTACGAATGTATGATATCTTACGCAATGTACAATTCAAATGAAGTCTATTTAGTAAAATAAATATTTACGTTTTGTTATGTAAATCACGTCAACGTTTGTTTGTTTGCAATTAATATTGAGTCGTCGGTTTATTTTTAACGCTTCATGTTAGTAAATAAGTATAACAGAAATTATTTATAATTCTTCCCATTTATATTGCTCTAATACGAAAATATTTAATTTTAATAATTTCAACTTTGATGTTTCTGCACCGGCTGCTTTTGGCAACGATCGTGAGCGAACAAAAACTAAAACTGGTATAATTTATTCGATAAAATATCTTCAATGGATTTCAATGAAATATAAATGGCGATATGAAAGTTATAAAAACATTTGTTTAATTAACTTTTTTGCGCTCATGAAATAAGCTTGCCTAGTAAAACGGAGGTGGCTGATTAGATTCCGGGGTCACATTTGGATGGCAGGATTTTTTACTATACGGCTGATTAGCTAGCACATTGTAAATCTGCCACCATCACAGCATCGTTGTGTACCGACTGTCAACATATTAGAGCCAGAAGAGAGCAAGCACGCTTCACCATTTTCTGCCTAAAGTGTTATTTTATTATAAATAAAACATATTATCTGAAAAAATTACGTATGGTATTAAACGATTTAAAATCAAAATGGAAAGTTAATTTCATCTTAGGCTGTGTCGATATTCAGCTTGAGGACACTTGCGAAGCTATCTTTCGAAACAGAATATAGATTAAATGATTAACATAATTTCATTCCATGCAAGTATCTGTTTCAAGCGATGGTTTGGGGAGTTTTTTATATATTTTTTTTATTTTCTATCGTGTAAACAAATACGGTCTTTACGCGTATATTTGAACATGGCTGTATTATGCAAGAGCCGCGATATTGCGAGGAGCGAACGCGGTCACGCTGCCACTAGTCTGGTTTAATATTTGAGTGCAAATAAAATGAACTACGAAGTATAAAACATATGAAATATGTTTAAATAAAAACTATTTAAATTTCATATGTGTATCGAATCAGAATTTTTAACGCGGAAAATTTTTGAGAAAGCAATAAGAAAAAATTTACGTTATTATTATTACAATTGCACATTTTATCAGTTTGTTTCTTCTCAAAAATAATTTTTGAAATCCTTTTAAAATTTTTCCAAACAGAAATATTCGCGTGCAAATTAAGTTCATTACTTTAACCTTTTAACCTTGGTACCACAAATTGCCTTCTGCGTGATAAACATCACTGGTTAAGTTACGAAAAATTTAAGTCCATACCCGTGAAACTTTCTTTAAATACTATTTTATTCGGTTTATAACTACAACTAGATTTGTCCAATTAAATTAAAACAACAGGAACTACGTTATTATATTATCGCTATACATAACACGCCTTGGCATTTCATAAATAGTACTTGCTTCGGCAGTACATATACTAAATTTCATAAATTGGATTTAAACTATTTCATAAATTGGATTTAAACACATTAGGTATTATAATTATTGGATGCGAGAAAATAAAAATAATCTTGATTCAACAATTTTTTCTCATAAACATGCAGTTATAATGAACTTTTAAAGCATAGTTTTATGCATTAACCATGCAATAGTACTATAATAGATTGACGTGGTGGTATTTTAGAAAGTTAAGATATAATATGACAATACAGGGAGGCAAAGTCAAAAAAAATGTCGGATGCAGAAAGGTACACTATGTATTGTTTACAGTTTTAAAGACAGTAATGATAGATTAATTATATAATTACAATTAAAACAGATACATGGTCATTTTTCTATTTACTAATATAAACTAGATTGGATCATGAAGGTTGCGGTTTTATCCGGTGATGACTAGTGTTTCATTTAGCATACGCACAGAGTTCGAAGGCCAGAGATATTTATACAATAAACCAGTATAAAATTAGTTTAATACAATAAGATTAAATTTAGTTATTAAAAATAAGATATTTTTTTAATAATTTTAACAACGACGTGATATAAAAAATCAAGAAAATCGTCCGGACATGCGTTAAACTGTCACAATCGCAGAAATAACTAAAACTTAGTATGTATTAATAAATTATTAGTGACAGCTAATATCAGGTTTTAAAAATAAACATACAATTTTTAGCACCGCGGTAATAATGCTTAGTCAGAATTTAAGAAATCAGGTCACACTTTAAAATATAGCTTAGGGTACATTGCAATTTAACAACGGTCACTTACGATAGATGCCTATAACTGGGCAGTCTTGCAACGATGATTATCTCATTGAACGGTGCTGTGTTATAATCCTATATTATTAAGTTATAAGTATAATGTATAAAAAAGTCTTGTATAATCACGAGAAAATCTTTCGCCTCCTCATCTCTATCCATCATCCTATCTACATAGATACGTCTTACCTCATCTCAACTTGCTTCCTCTTACAATATGTGCTAAGAGAAATAATCGAAAGTGAAATAATGTTTTAACTTTACGGTAAAAAATGTCACTACTTTCCCTTCTTTTACATTTTTTTGTATAATAAACAGGAATTTAAATTCTTGAAAATGAATATATAATACATGATACAGTTTTTACAATCTCTTATAATAATTCTATTTAGAGCGCGCTGTAATTATCAACAAATAATCAATGTTAATTACAATATCTTAATATATTTACATTATCCTTTAAAAGACAAAAAAAAGTTTTGTCATAATAACGTTTTGTCATAATAATGTTAATTTAAATGTTAGTTCTTTTAATGGTCTTATAATGTCTTTTTGTACTATCGATAAAAAAAATTAATGATTGGAATCAATAACGCGAAGGTCAAAAAGCAAATCATAATATAGTTGTAAATCGTAGACGTTTAAACGAAAATGAACATCGTTATCGTGTAACATCTGATTTATAAATTTTGATGGTTTGTTGTAATCACAGAGACAACATAGCAATAAAATAATAGACAGAATTACATATTTAATGACTTGAAGTTGTATCAGTTGGGATTCGTCTTTAGTTTAAGCTTTTTCTGAAGCAAAACATAGTGATAGAAATCGACATGCTTTAAGAAAAACAGGAAATCCGCCGTTATAAAATGACAATAATCTAGAGCGAATGAGATAAAAATCGACTATTTATGCTCTTTTAAAATTCTAGTAAAGTTAACTTATCAAAAAAAAATATCGCATCAACTTTATGACATGGCGAATCCTTATGTTGCGATTATCCTTTTTATTAATGTCTATTTTATGGTCATTAAATTGTATGGCTAGCAATTTTCCTCTAAAACTGAATTCAGCATATAGTACAGAGGTTGTTTTTCACCTAAAAAAAGATGTCCTTGTTTATTGAAAACGTGACCCCAAGATAAGATAAATTTAAAATCAATACTCCGTATAGCAACTACTAAATTCGGTAGATTACGATCTATTTACATTATTAGAGTGGATAAGAGATTATTACATTTAAAGTAATCAAACGTTGAATGTGGAGGTCAAGACGTAGTCCCTACTGGTAAAATATGGCACGACAATCGTCTGATGATACACCATTTGTCTGCGAATAGCAATATGAAGACAAAGCACCAAAATGAGCTAGTGATACATTAACTTATATTTCATTATCCGATTAATTATACCAGCCAGAGCGTCCTACAAACTGGAAAAGAAATTTCTGCACAATTTACTTATTTAATTCCTTCCTCAAGAAATCATTTATGTTTTAATCTTTAAAATAAAATTCTGAATATCTATAAGCTTATAATACAATAGGCTTCTATACAGTTAAACTTTATAATAATACGATGTCTTTATTTGTTTCCTTTTTGGCTGCATCCAAACCCTTTATAGATACTAATTAAACTACACTTTACAAGCTATAAGGCGATCATAAAGAAAGAAATATTATTACAAAACTACAGTAAGATTTTGATTGCGAAGAAGAATTTTAACAATAACTTTTAATAAATTATTAGCAGTTCTCATTTTTAAACAATGCGTACAAGATTTTAACACGACTACTCTTTGTAAAGAATGATACGTAAAAACTTTAATGATTCATTTAATTTTTATGACTAGGGTATTTGAAGGTAATTAAGCTTTTGACTCAAGTTTTATTGAAAATTAGTTTTTATTTCATTCATTAGTTGGTTCGTTACTTCATTCATTCATTCATACATACTTTGCGTAAACTTTCTTATATCTAACATTTTCATTTTCTTCCTTTTGCTTGTTTTCCGGTGATCTTGCCTTTGAAAATCAATATGAAAAGACTGGGAAAGAAATCATTCGTGTAGGCAGAATGCAATGTATTATTCTGGAGAAAGTTATGTTCTACCGTAGGCTATATTCGTAATAGACAAGTATATACAGAGGGTAAATTAAGATAAAGCTCTTAAATTAAATAATTTGTTGGAGACGTTTAACCGCATCCGTGTGCCGGCTAGCAATAAGTCATTGCTAACGCATGTTAATACAATGTAACAATCGTTTAGGGCTGACGTGAGCTGCACACCCGCCGATAGTCTACGTGCCTTGACTACCAATTCAAGAAATCTACACATAGCACTGCCGCGCATCATTATTAAGTGCCATCTTCAAATTGAAGCCAGAGAAGCAGTAAACCAGAAAAACTTACTGTCGCTACCTCGGGGATTCAAAAATAATGCCGATTGGAATTTTGCGTTTAATTGATACAGCTATAACCATTGATCGATAATCTGCTGCTAAGCAAGTGTGAGCAGTGTTTGAAGGTCTCAAACGGTGGCACATAGGTGATGATATAAAAATGTTAGCAGTGTAATAAGTTTACATATACTCTCGTGCCTTTTGGGTATTATCCTCAGGATTTCTAGGCGAAGCATGTATCGAGGATAACGGAAAAACATTAATCACTACGGAGAATTATCGCTGGGATCAGTTTATCTGTTCTCGGTATTACAGCTTCCAAAGGAACGAATCAATTTATGTATAGTTTTGAATTTGTTTAAAACATTACGTGACATCTAATTCAATTTCTTAAAATTAGAAATAAGTTCAAACAAAGAATCCTCTTAATTAAGGCGCTAAAAATTTACAAATGTTTTGTTACAATTTAGCAAGTGGTTAGTAAAAACATTATTTAAATGATACATTAGCATACCTCTTTATTTTATATAACGTTAATGAAAGAAAATGTAAAATGGCTATTTTAGCTCATTTAACAATATTTGCTTTTTATTCATTATTACAAAGTAAATGAGCTCATCGCCGTTTTCGTGGTAGGCGGAGAGAGCTACATCAAATTTAAATGGGATTTAAAAAAGGACAAACGTAGCAGAAAGTGCGAGAATATTTACATAATCTCTTTTTATTTAACGGACAATAAAAAGGGAAATCCGTTTGAAAGTATTAAGTTTAAGAATACTTAATACAAGTTACAAATGAAATCTTTTTCAAATCATTTTAATCAGCGAACAACCCTTTTTTATAGGATAATATTTCCGTATACATCTGTGTACAGCAAACTAAAAAAGGTAATTTAAAAAAGATATTTGTTTAAAACTATAGAGTATGTGTTATCGAGTGAGATAAAAACAAATTGTGTAATGACAGCACTGACAAAGAACATTTTCTTTGAGTCTTTATAATTACAAATTTAAATACCTGTTATTTATTAGACAGTACAAATATACTTACTATTATTAGTGTTTTAAAAATTTTATTCATTGTTTTATATTGATTAGAAAGTTTATTACTTAGTGCAATGAAACACTGAATCACTTAGTGCAATGAAACACTGAGTCTTATTAACATCGTCTACATTATGGCGAGGTTTATATGAATAATAAAAGTATAATAATAACAATAAGCAGCTATAGAACTATAAAAAGGGCTAGAGAAGGATTAACAATTAATAGACATTTAGGTAGTAGAGGTTTAATAGACTTACAAACTTTATAGCTGAATGAAATACATATCATTCGTAATTTCTTCTATAGCAAAATTAGTAACAATAAAATACCACTGCAGTAGAAACAGATGACGATTACATAACTCTTAACTTAAAAGATAAAACCAAACAAATAAAAAAAATTGGGGAATTTGGAAAAAATAAGTTTAACATATTGACGGGAGAGGAATTGCATGGACTACACCTACATGATCTCCAGCAAAGACATTATATTTTTCCTGAAACTGATGGTTCTTTAATCGGAACACAGGAACGCTGAATTACGTTTTCGTATTCCATTATTACTGTAGAACTATTCCTAACTAAACTAGTGAGTCCAAATCATTACTTAAACTGTTTAATATTTAACCTTCAGTAGGAAACGAACAAGACTGCTCTAGTAAATAGCAAATTATTTCTATTAACTTGAAAAGTTCTCTGAACTGATAATTTTGTTTGAATTGTTTGGTGAAAAAAATTTCATTTAAGTTTTTGCACAACAAAAAATTATTCATATAACACTAAACCCCAATTTGTCATGATATTAAGTAGCAATATGACCATGAATGGTAAAGTGTGCTCTCTCAGAATATATTTACTTATTCTTCTTCTTAAAATGCCTTTCCATTACAGAAGGTTCGCCGTCAAGTTACATTTACTGCGTGACGATGAAAAGGCATATTTGCAGTTTAATATACATGGAGAGTATATCTCTAACAGTATGTATAGAAAAAACGAAAGCTGTGTTTCATTATTATCTAGATAGTTTGACGGCTTATTGATTTTTTTTATTTGGTGCCTATAGAAATATATAACAATATCGACAAGAAACCAGATTAAACCGGTTGATCTATCTTTTTACGTATTTTTTTGAATTTAAGAAAACCTCTAGACTGCTGGTCTTCCCTCACAATGAGAAAGTGAAGGTGTTTTTAATAACTATACTTATATTACTATAATATCTCATGTGCAATAACTTAATGTGTCAATTCTTATGTATTATTTTTTATAGTATTTATGTTTAATTGCTTTTATTTATTTGCGAACGCGTACTTATTAAACTCGGGTCATGGACAGCAATGAAGCCCTAAGCGCGAACATTGATCCATTGGTATTTACCAATTACTAAAATGCGATAGCTTTTTAGGAAATTAAACATTAATTCATACTTATTACCATAAACATTATAAAAATTATGTTTATGAATATAACGTTTTCCTATTTTTACTTACAGATAACTCGTACCGATGTCAACAAACCCAGTGTGCTGTGGGTCATGTAACCAACTACAGCTATATTATATTATAGTAAAGAGTGCTATGGTTCATATCCTGAGCAGCGTTGAATTATAGCTTGTCATTTTCCACCAGGTGAACGGCCAGGTTTGGCTGTAAAATCATATACAAGCTACACCGGACATAAATGTTTACAGAAATGCTTACGTTACAGTCAATGAACATGACTTTGCAGAAGTTTCTTGAACTTGTTTTTAAGGTTTAAATAATTTGGAAAGGTTATTTCTTAACAAATTGTCCAAAAAATAGTTAACACGCGAAATTTATTATTTTCATTTACTATTTTTACGAATGTTTTAATTAACAAAGTTTAAAAATATTCATTTTATTACTAGAAACTACTTCAACGTTGTATATGCTTCACCCACTTTAAGTGCTTCACGTTCACGCGGAACAAGTATCCCAGTTTTGTAGCAAAAGTTACGAAACAATTAAAACTTTAAACGACATTTTATTTTATAAATGTAACAGTGTCCATTTATAGACCAATGAAAAACTTGGTAATAACGGGAAGGACTTTGGCCTTAAAAGGTTATAAATCTTTGTCAATATAAATTTAAATTGGATTGTAAAAATTGTAAGTTAGTAAATTCAATGAATATGATACTGAAATGTATTAATGTATCGGTAAGATTATTGCTAAAACTGGTGTTAGTTTAGGGGGTGATTAGAAAACAGCTCAGAAAAAATCTTATTCAAAAAATCATTTTAAATTATAGACTAGGACAGTCCATAATTTGTGAAGAGTAATAGCGATCATTTCTGAAAAAAACAGTTTATATTATAAATAGCATTGTAGTACTATCTAAACATAAACACGTAGTCACGCGAAGGTTACCGATTCCTTTCAGCTCATAATAAACTGAACCATTTTGCACAATACATGCTGAACACATTATAAAAATGTTTATAAAGATGCTAATAACAAAGCTTTATAAGTAAATGGTAATACTCTTCTGGAATTACTGATACAAATTATTCTATTACGTTAATTATATAAAAGAACATATTAGTATGAATATAGATATACTATTTTTAATGAAAAAGTGTTACAAAAAGTTCAAGCATAATAAAAGAAAATAAATATAAGATGTCAAAGAACGTTAAAGGAAGAGGTGAGACAGAAAAGTCAACAAACTCGTAACAAATTCAAACTTTAAAAAATGGTTTTAAATTGTTGCTAGAAATTTATAAAAATGAACATCTTTGCTTTGTAACAAGACCTTTTTTTACCTGTACAAATATAAAGTTTTTCTTTATATTTGGTGTATAAGGAAAAAAACTAAAAATAAGTACTTAATAAAAGGCAAGTCATTGGTAATTTTACGTAAGAAGAAAATGATCATTTGTTATGTGTGTTTAGTCATTGGTAAAATCGAGAATAAAATTAGTTTTGTATTAATAAACATTATATGCACAAAATATTTTTAGCTGTATTAAGAACATGTTTGCGGAATTCTCTAATGTGAAACATTGGTATTGTAAATGATTATAGTTTTATTAGTATTACGAGGTTTAGGTTTAGGTTTATTCAGAAAAAAAATTAAAATGTTATTGAATATACTGTAAATGGACATTTAGTTATTTGTTATCATTTTTAAACCTGGGAATCTTTTTTATTAATTACCGAAGTCGTCTTTTGTTCAAATTTAGGAGTCATGTCATGGTTTGTTTGGTAACGACGTAAAAAAAAATTTCAAAATTATGGAAATAAGCTATTCTTTAATGATTCCCTACATAAGAGGAAAACACTTTTTTTTTTTTTTGGGAAAACTTTATTATTACTGTTAATAGATTGGTAATTTTTTGAAAAAATAATTTATATAACTGATGTCATTCATCAGGTTATTAGTATTTTGTTTTTCTATGAGAATGTTTGTAATTATAAAGAATTTTCTGTATAAATTATATCAATTGCATTGAATACACATTCACTACACGTAATTTATTGCCTTTTGCCAGACTTTTTGGCTAATTCTTGAAACATATGTATTCTTTGTAACATCTTTACACCTTTAAAATATAAAAGCAATTGTAGATTCACTACAATTTTATATATGCGTTCTTTTGAAATATGTGTTTATGGAAGAATTGCAAACTGTGTCACAAAATCGTCTCAAATGTATCTCGTCACAGAACGAGTATAAATATCCCGCAGCCGTGTCGTCTTCGCTTTACGCGCCTTGTAATTTTCTTTGCGGATTTATAGTTTTGCTCTAATTACCTAATTGTGCTGTAGCAAATGATATCCTACTTGTACAATTGTATAAAATAAACCTCAATTATATCTAATCTGATAAAACTTACATATAACTGTTCTGCTGTAAATTGATAAAGAGAAAGTTGTTTGTGTTGATAATTAAAGTGTTAACTTCTATTTTAGATAGTCTATTATTAATGAAAACAATTATATTTATTAGTCTGTAACTTAGTTAAAATTAATATAATTTAGTTTCTATGTTAAGATATACATACACTATATAAGCATGTACTGGTGTTGAGGAGACAGAGCGGCCTTTTCTGGCGACGGTAGCTCGTTGTCCTTTAAGTATTTAACACCTCGTCTAGCCAGGAGCGCGCATCTTTGGACATCGCCCAGGTTAGGCGACAGCAGTCGAGAGCTAACAATGATCGTCACCCGCCACCGCACACCCGCACCGGTCAACACAAACCGAACAACGTGCTCCTTTCACTAAAACACCGAACGTCACTAAAATACACCTTCCGACCTGATACTCTCGCAATTCACTGCGATCGGTCGTATAGATCGCTGATAATTTTGATTCAAGCGACGTTCTCGTTTGCTATTCGACGCGGTAAAGTTATTTCGTAGGAGTCATACGCGGGTTCCTGTCATATGATTATGATTTGTTTACAGTGATGACAGTGTCGGAGCGACGACACGACTAAAGAAACGTGAAGTCCGTACGTCGGTCGGCGACCGGCTGAGCGGTAAAATTGCTTTGCGATTTGTGGAGACGGTTTCGTTCTGCGCCGCGTACATACGACCTGTCGGCACTGGTCGCCGCTGCGCTCCCCCGAACCGCTCCGACTGCGCACGAAGCCCGCTCGACTATTAACAATATAGACTCGCCGCTCCAAGTAAAGATTTCACATTTTACAAAGGCTTTTACTTCAACAGACCAATCAAGTTATTAAACATAAAAAGCCGCTTTATCTTAATTACATATGACGTCATATAATTCGTCACATATATTTTATGCTATGCACGGAAATATATAACCCCATCGACACGAAGCGCAAATAAATGATGTCATTTTATCTAGACATAAGTGTGCAGAATTATATCCTTATTTATTTAATATGTAGACAAATAACAATTACAAAATTGAACCATGACCTGTTATAATTATTATATATCTAGACCAGAGTTCCCCAAACTTTTTTGTGTCGTAGGCCCCTTGCCATGTTTTTCCGTGTTGGGTAGACCCCTACTTACCTGATATTAATTTCCTGTAAATTTCTAACTGTAGTGAAGTTTAGTGTTAAAAACTTAAAGTAAAAACGCATGTTAATTTATACATTTCTTAATTGAATTTAAATTAAAACTACTCAAAATAAAATTTTGTGTCTGTTATGTAAAATATACGTAACATTAAATAAACTAAAAATAAATTAGCATAAGCAATAAGTCAATATTTTTAGTGAGAAGGATGAACCTGATACCTTTAATAATGAATTATCAACATTTGGCGTCAATTTTGTAAGGGTTAATCTTAAATCTCCTCGGCTATCGCTTAGCATTAGCTAAAACTATCGTGGACCCCCATTTTCATTTCATGGAACCCCAAAATTTTTTTCGCTGACCCCTAGGAGTCGATATAGACCACTTTGGGAATCACTGATCTAGACTATAAATTATGGAATATTCCCGAATTACGTTTTCATGCTTTTTTAAATAATTCCTTCATCTAATAATTAAAAATAGGAATTGGACATAAAACCTTTAACAAGGTTGAATATAATTTTAAATACAAGCTACCTCAATGTTCATGAATTTGATAAGCGTCCTTGTCTTTATCAATACAGGTAAAAAAGTGTAACAGTTGATATATTATTTCTTTTCGTTTTACTTTAAGGTCTCCTTTATGTTACCGAATTGTCATCTAAAGAAATTTAGATAAACGTTAACTAAAAAATATTAAACATAATTTTCACAGACAAAATCACCATGATGACACTGTTGACGTCAATGGCTCAAGTCATTTCATAGAACTATCACTAATAAGCTAGCTATCAGTAACAATAATTATGATTAACACGAACATGAAATAATTCTTTTAATTTTTACTTTCTGTTCTAAAATCTGTTATTAAGAGTTTATTATGTTATTTCTTAACAAAATGTCTTTTGAAAACCTCTTGTGTTATAATTAATCGAGATGTTTGATTTAATTGTAACCAGGTCAAGAATAGCAAGTTTATAACTAGCTAGTTTTTTTAGCATAAAGAGGAAATCTAGAGAGGTATTTTTAAGTTTACATAGTGCAGCGGCTTACCGCTTGCTTTGTAACACTGGTATTACTTAGTTTGATTCCTGGGCCATGGGTAGTAGTTTAAACGGTGGAAGGATCTTAAAGATTCCGACTGGCTAGTGACTATCCACCATAAGAACTTTACTGTGTTTCTACTGTCAACTTACGAGAATTTGAGTATAGAGGGCGAGTACGCATCACTGTCTTTTTTCTCACTATCACTTAACATCATCAGCTATAATTTATGTCACGTCACCCTTACTGTTTATAAACAAATAATATTATCAAAATTTGTAAAACAATGCAATACGTATCAATGTAAACAAAGATGCCAGTTCTTGGCCGATTAGTACCAAATACAAGGTACGCGAGATATTCGTAATGCGGTATCGGTTATGTAAGGAAATATTAAAAATAATAATAAATGGACTGACAAAAACAAACAATTAGTTCCAAGATATAGGTTTTTGGTACTTCATGTACAGTACTGCATATAATATATATAGAAAAATATGTGTCAATAGTATTAAAGTAAAAACGTCCTGCAAACTGTAAGATTAAAAAAGAAACAACTATCAAATATCTTCCGTAATTTTAAATTCAACATATTCCAGGAAAACTGTTAAAATTTTTTTTATGGTCGCATTGACGAGATGAATACGTCGTGCACCTGGTCGTAATAAGGATGATATACACTGCGCTACATTGGGCTCGTCGGTTTGAGACAAGATAAGAGTATATAGGCGAGTTACTTTCTTTTTGTACGTAAAAATGTTGTGTTTTAGACGGCTTATGGCAAATTTAAAACAAAATAATATCTGACCATTTAAATCCTGCATTCGTGTTGTTGTTCTGTTTACGTTACTTTCAGAAACGCTTTCTTTGGAAAATTAACTTAAGACCGTCTTCAGGGTGCTGTATAACTTAAACTTCATTTTTTAATTTTTATGGGCCTCAGTTCATTATTTATCCATTTTATTTTTACATTTTTTCATTTTTTCATTCCCATGTTACCAAGAGTTATCAAGAAGTAATCATGTTCTCCGGTAATAACTTATAATTAATTTGGAATAATTTTTATTAATGTTAACTTATAGGCCATTTTCGTTCCACTAAATATAAACTTAATAACGCTTAACTTTTTAATACAAACAAGTATACTACATAAATCACAATAAACCAGGTGTTAACTGCTCACTGCATATGTAAATTTTATCATTAACGCTGTTTTGCGCTAGTCGAATTATCGTTATCACTTACACAACGAAAATTCGTTAGATAAGACTGCACCATTATACTTAACGGAACGTTGACTTTTCCTTTCATATCATGAATATTATTTTTTATTTTACAAACATTTACAAATTAGATTCAGCAAAATTAGTATGAAGGAAATATTTATGTGGGTTTTGTTATAGGTAATCCGGGGGTTACCTGAACATGATGCCTTTTTTTTTTTTTTTTCGGGTGATGTCGATGCTTTCGGCCACTATTATGGCCGTGAAAGCTTCATCGGCCCCTGCCCGCGCGGATCCGGACTCCGCGCGCTAGAAAA